>JAFVLL020000186.1:0-27261 GCA_021397915.2 Tor tambroides
TGAATTCTGGAAGGTGAATATGAATTATTGAATTTTTAATTATGAAAATGTGTGTGAAATATTTTGAATTGAATTATTCACAGCTTAAATAAACAACTATGTTAAATTTCAGGACCTAAAAATGCAAGCCCTGGAAATACAAGGCATTAAAATGCAAGCACTGTTAATTGCAATGCATCTTTTTTTCGATTTGTGGAATTCAGCATGCTTTATGTTTCAAAAACTATTGTCATTATTCTACTTCCATATAAATCAGCATGCTCAGTAATGCTTTTACATTAAAGTGCATTTAATTAGAAAGAAACTCCCCAAAGATCATTCTCTGTGCATAACCCAGCTAATACATATTTAATGGAAAAACTGCATGTCACTCTCTTAATGGGTTTTCAACTATCCTTGAATTCATGATATTATACAGTAACAGTCATTCAAATGGCTCTGTGTGTGACTGTAATGCAGGAACACATTTAAAGCTATTTAATGGAAATAAACAAGCTCAGTCTGACAGTAATTTCTCAGTCAGTTCAGAATTGTTTGGTACATGCCGGAGTATATGGAGGTGTTGAAATGAGCTGTGAAATTCAGCAGAAGACCTCGACCTTGGGGACATAGGCCTACTTGGGCTAAACAATTATGTGCTTATTGTGCGTTATGTTTCAATTTCAATTAAAAGACATCAGTGTGGTTCTGTGATTCACTCATACAAACTGCCAGAAGAGAATTCAGCTTATATTTCCTTGGTGAGAAATTCTCAATTCTATGAAACCACTATTGCATAGCAGTATTAAATGTTTATACAGCAACATGGGAGACTCCATTACAATTTCTGAGCCTCACATATAAACATCAATTAGATTGTCTGGTCTCATTTTTCCCAAACCAAATGATGAGTGAGACAGCTTGAATCAGCAGCTCTGATAAAACGTACTGTATGATGAGCTTCCCCTCAGCTGAACCCAAACCCAAGAGGCATCAACATACACAGAGATATGACGCTCATAAATAATTAATTATCCTAAATGAATAATCAGTATCACATAATGAGGACAGATAAATATTCATTATTTCCATGAGGGAAGGTAGTGACTGGAGACTGCATTGGTTTCTCAGGGGGTGTCTTTCCAAAACATCATCAAAGTGAAAGTTTAACAGAAAGAAAAAAGTCCTATGGTAAAACACGGCTATACCACTGCACAACTGGATTGCTTTCTTCAGTAATCTCTCTCTCGCACCCCTCTTTATCCCTCCCTTTTTCCCAGTCTCATTAGCTTGTAAAGCCTGTAGAAATATTGCGCTGAGACTGACCTATAAATCTGATATTGCAGAAATAGGATGATGCCTGTTTAAAATTATTACTCTACTTCTGGAAAAGAAAGAAAGATTCATGCCACAGTGGTGTTGGACATGCTCATAATTACTTCCTGGTGAGAGGTTAGCTAAAAAGATTTAATGGCCAATAGGTCGAAGATATTCCAACTGCTGGTTTAATGTTCATTTCTTTAGTACTGCTTAACATTTGCATTTTTGCCAATTGTGATAATTAATTTTCAGCATCGCTAGTATGTAGAATACCAAGCAATGTGTGCCCTCTATTAACAGTAATTTGTTGGTGGTACACATTAAGATGATGCTTGGATTGGAATTGTACTGAGGCTTCAACAGATAGCATTGGAGTATTAACTGAGCAACAACAAATAGCCTTAAATTAGCATCTGGCATGAGGGAATTGGCTGCAGTTTTACATGGGTTTAAGAATTTTACGCCAGTGTTTCCAAATCTTTTTTTGTCTCATGAACTTTCACAGCCCAGTAAGGCTAAAGCACCCCTTCATCAACACCAAACCAGGAACGTGTAATTATGTATGATGCACAAAACGCATTAATTATCTGTTCTAAAAAAACCCCAAAGCAGTCAATAAATAATTGCATGCATTCAATCGGTATTAAATATTTGTGATTCTTTTTTAGCATGCATGAAGAATTACATTTCTTTCTAAGGTTAAGGATACTTTACACAATTTTCTGTTTTACAATTATTAACATATTTAACAGGAGCAAATGATATATAGAAACTTCTTTAAGCACTAAGTGGAGAAAAAGGTTAATTAAAATTAGGTTCATTCCTGGAATGAAACTAAGCCTGAAGAAGGAATCTCTTGTCACTTCAAAACAAAAGAGATTATTTAAAAAAAAACTGGAGGAAAAGCTCTGCTTATCCCTCCTCTCTCCCTGAAGGCTTCTTTAATTATTTTCATCCATTCCTCTAAATCCTCCGGTGATTTGTGCCTGGTGACATCATGCAAAATGGATGAGGGCAGTTGAGGTGGCATGCTAAGCACTTATTCAGTTTCCGCAGGAAAATCACATTCACGTCAAATGATGATGTATTACAGATGAGGGATGGAGGAGAACAAGCAAAGGGGAGTATTGTGTTATATGGTTAAACAATGTGTTTATTGCTCAAGCAAGGGTTAGGATTGCAAGTCAGCAACTGATGAAACCTAAACAACAAAAACATTCAGCAAATCAGCATTGCTAGATGTAAGATTGAATATTTCATGAAAACAAAGTGTCCATGATATAACTAAACGAAGGTGAACATGAGCCTATAAACCAGCAATATAAAGAGGCCTCCTGGAAACCTACTTGAATGGTTTTTGAGACACACCAACTAATCGATTTTCAAAATGTGTAAATATCTAATGAAGTATCTAACTACTTGATGTGTAAAGTATTTCAAATTGTGGACACCCATCATAAAATGGCATCTACAAACCCTTTATTCATTAAGGATGCATTCATTTGATCTAACAAGATATTTATAATGTTGCAAAATATTTCTATTTCAAATGAATTCTGTTGAAATTTTTCTTCAAAGAATCTTGAAACGATGTCACTGTTTTCAAAAAAAAAAGAAAAAAGTTCTGAAGCAGAACAACAACAGCAACAATAAGAAATGTTTCTTGAGCACTAAATCAGCATATCAGAATGATTTCTTAAGGATCACGTGATACTGAAGACGAGTAAATTCAGCTGAAAATTCAGTTTTGCCCTCACAGGAATAAAGTACATTCTAAAATGCATAAAAACAATCAATTAAAATGAAATATTAAATAAATGCAGCCTTGATGCCAAACTTTTGAACAGTACTGTATATAATTTAATTAATAAATTAGCTAGGATTGATGTGTATATGCATTTGTAAATATATTATTTTACTAAATAAACAAAACAAATAAATGAATAATAAATATGGAAGGACAGTGTAGCTGCCTGCACGTTATTAGCATAGAAGCTGGCATCCCAGCTTGATTTTTGTGTGTGGTGAGGACTGTTAGTGCTAGATGTAGGTACACACTTGTCTATGGTGGTCTGCACTCCCCTGTGGTGTGGATGAAGGGACACTGAGAAGAGGACACACTGATCAGTCGGTTTAGTGCTAGTGTGTTAATGTGAAGCAGCATGGGGTTACAGCTAGCAGAAACAGTTGAACAGTCTGGGGCTCTGGATCTCTCATTCAGATCAATAATTAAACAGCAGACATGCACTAATGAGGACCTGATGCTATTTAGGACATAACACTTCAGCTTGGGAAAGATGCTCAAACATACAGACCAACATAGCTTCTGTTCAAATCTCTCAGTGTTTACCACATTTTCAAATGCATTCTGTTTTCAATGCCCACCTCTTTCTCTCTCTTCGCCCCTCCTGTTTTCAACCCCATTCCTCTTTGAAGCTCGACAGTCTTTGTCTTTGTAATTCTCTCTCCACACTTCCTTTTTGAGGACTGAATTGCTTTTGAAGGCTCTTAAAATCCTGTTATACTCTCCAAGGGCGGATTATTATTCTAGAATGTTACTACTGGCAAATGTGCAGGAAAAATAGGTCAAATTCATTGTAACTAAAAGAATAATAATAAATGCAGACTATTAACAGACATAAGTAACCCTTATATATTTTTCTGACAACTTCTGCATGCCTAATGAATCTGGAAAACAGCAGATAACGTATTGATATGTCTTCTAAAGGAGGAAATTGACCATAGCAATAAGGAAGGTTACTGACCGCATCCATCACGCCACCAGGCCTCTCTCTCTCTCCTCGTTGGTTTAATGGGACTCGTTAATCATACTGGAGTCCCGTCTGTGACAAAGATCTGGCTGACACTGACAAATTTACCCTTATAACTGAAAATAATGACACAGCAAGTGCTTATAGACACGCATAGCAGCCTATGATATGTCATGTATATTATGACAAGCCATTTTAATAGACTGTAATAGCTGATTGACGGCACACAAGAGCGTTTTTATCTGAAGTTGTTACTGAAGAAATACTAATACAGCAAAGTTGTGACACGTTTTGCATAAATGTGATTCACATGGAATCACAGTTTGATTGAAAAAATAATTGTAAAATAAAAGTATTCTGTTGTGATATTTATATTTTTGATGCATTTTGAAATTTTAAGAGTTAAATTCTAGATCTGAGACAAGATTACAACAATAAATCTATATATAAAAGTAATAAAAACAAAAACATGATAAAACCTTTCCAACACTTATAAGTGAAATAACAAAAACAAATCATGAAGTTGAAATGTGGATGCATTTTAATATAAATCAACCCCTGGGATATAATGGTGTTGATAGTAGCTGAGGAAAACAGCATGCCAAAACAGCACAGTTTATAACAGAATATCATCAATCACTTCATGTATATGTGTGAGAAGAATGGAAGGGGGAAAAGACTAATCTTGTTTCATATTGGTCCAGCATCTGTAGTGAGGCATTAATGGTGTGGGATTAGTACGGCTTTACTGTCACACTCCCAGATCCAGCGCCTGTTTGACAGAAATACACACACAAAGCAGAACAGCCAGATAAGCTTATCAGAAATCACCACAACCATGAAGTTAATCTCATTCAGACCGCAAACTGACTGCAACTTGTACTATAAACAAAACCGAAATTGCTAGTGCCATTTGGGCTGAGTGAAAATCTCCTGGAGACGTTAGTGAACTCGTTGACCCACTGTAAAAAATGATCGTGATTTTAATGGTAAAAAAACTGTGAAAATGCTACAGTAAAAACCTGTTAAATGGTTAACGGGAAGTTCCTGTAAAATTTACATGGAAAAACCGTAAACTG
This sequence comes from Tor tambroides, assembly GCA_021397915.2. NCBI lineage: Eukaryota > Metazoa > Chordata > Actinopteri > Cypriniformes > Cyprinidae > Tor > Tor tambroides. The sequence goes on from JAFVLL020000186.1 coordinate 5,150, forward strand.
GCGTTCCCAGAATTCCCTGCGTTGCGTTTCAAATTCTATTTGAATTTGATGTTTTTTCTTTGAAATAACTATGTTTCTTCTTAGTTTTTTCTTATCAGTTATGTTTATTAGGGTTGTATGTTACATCTAATGTTGTTAAATTAATGTTTATAGCATATTTCAGTTTAATGAATGAGTGTTTAGTGCTTGTGTGAATGACACTGTGCACCTTCTATATATGCTATTATTTAAAAGCTGCTTGTGATGGGCTTTGGTTCATCATGTGACTTTCTCATCACCACCTGCATTTGGTGGTTATCAGTGTATTTCAAAGGTACAAAACAGATTTCAGTGCTTTAATAGGTTGGTATATTAACATTATATCAGTTAAAGAAATGATGGTATTTAACTGTAAATTTAAGTTAAAACCGTGAAACCTAAAACAGTGTGAGTTTTTTTTACAGTGTGAGGAACAATACAGACTAAGACTGTATTCAAGCACGTAATAGTATGGGTCACAATTAATATTATTAACTCATACACACATCCATACACACATTTCTCTTTATTCCTCATATCCATTTCTGCTCCATTTCCTCCCACCAACTGTCTCATGCAATTTTATACAAAAACTTGCTTGTTCACACCACGGAACAAATTCTTGAATACTAAAGTGAGAGCGACAGTAACCGTGAAAGTAATATCAGCAGAGCAGCCTGTCCTTTGAGCTGTACATGTTTTATCTGTTCTGAGTCCAGATAATTGCATCTGATTCCATCTGTTAGATAAACTGAAAGAGGACTGTAGGGATACTGAATATCAGCTCTTCAGGAAAAGGTAATTACAGGTCTTTACTGTGTTCTCCTGTGATTTCATTAGCCCTCTGAGCACACTAATGTATACACACACACACACACACACATTTATCTATGATGTAGGTGAACTTAACTTGTTTAATCACATCAAGACATGTGTGTCTTAGCTCAATGCTTCTCAACTTGTTTTGCTTCAGGACCCATCCAAGGGGGACCAAAGACAGTAACAAAATTGTTTATTGTACAGAAGTTAACAAAAAATACTTACTGAATAAAATATGATATATACATAAAGAAAAAAAATCTATATAATGTATGTATTTAAAAGTGACAGATGAATTGTTGCCAGTAGAGTTTGATTTGATTGCTTTGACGTCAACAACATAAGATATGGGAAGTGTTTCCTCTTCCTTTATAAAAACACATTAAGCTTTTTATTTTAATTTGATCCTAACAATGCATGATAGTATGTTGAGTTGCATTTTATTTGCATTTAGCGTCAGAATGGACCTGAACTTTTTAGGTGGCGACCAAAAGAAAACCACTGTGTTAACTTACCCAACCGTATTATACTGCACCTTACCCATATGGAGAGAGAGAAAAAAGAGAGAGAAGATGTGTATTACAGGATGTGATATATTATATTTGACAAATAGTAGAGGTCGCTCCAATGTACCTTTCAAAAGAAATGCGAAATGACTTTCTATTCTGTTAATACAGAAGCCTGGCAAGGATATTATCCACTTCTAAGTACTGTAGAGACGAGAACTGCTGCAGGGACGGCAAACAATATTTCACACTTACGATCCAAAGACTCCAGCAGACATATCACCTCTCTCTCTCTCTCTCTAACCTTTAGTGTTATTGCTGAGTGGGCTTTATGTTATGCTGACTTGAGCTGTCAAGGATTCTTGTTCACTGTGGTCCTGGTCATTGTCATGACATCTGCCTAGTGTATGCAAGCATGTGTACAAGAATATCTGTGCATGTGGCACAGGCTTACCGACTGCTCTGTGTCTTGTTTTTGAAAGTAATATCTTATGATCACCAAGGCTGCTTTTATTTGATCAAAAATGCAGTAAAACAGTAATATTAGGAAATAGTATTAGAAATGTTTCTATTTTAATATAATTTAAAATGTAATATATTCCTGAGATGACAACGCTGAATTTTCAGTAGCCATTACTTCAGTCTTCAGTGTCACATGATCCTTCAGAAATCATTCTGCTGACCTGGTGCACAGGAAACATTTCAAAAGTCTAGAGTTATTAAGATTTAAAAAGAAAAAGCAAGGACACATTAGATAGATCAAAAGCAAATTTTTTTTACAATGAAACAAATTTTTACACACCACCTTTAAATATTAAGCAAATTCATTCAAGATGCAAGACACCAAACAGAGTGAGGGCAAGTGGTAAACAGTCAGTGTGAACATACAACCATGTGCACTCATGTGCACAATACTTCTCGCACTCTTCCTTCACTTCCCCTCTCATTTAAAACACAGGCTGTACTCATGCGGGTGACAGGCCAAGCCTTGGCTGTCAAAACACTCGCGGCAGGGGACAAGCCCAGCTGAGACAAACAAAGCCAAACGGGCCACGCTCGGTTGCCATTCACAGTCTGAGGGAGAAATATTTAGACAGCTTGTTGCATATTAGTTCACAAAAACATATTTGTTTACCGGACAACACAGCAAATGATGAAGAAAGGATGTTATTGTCTTGTAATTTGTCCAATTTAGACATTCACATTGATCACTCGTCAGTAATGCAAATGGAGCTTTATTGTTTGGTTGGTGTAAATACCATCCGTTAAATATGAGTTTTAGGTGTGATTCTTCCATGCTGCTGTTGAAAAACTTTATTTTTTTCTACACCCTCACACATACTTAATACCCTAGCCTTCCTGCTTGTTCACATTAACATCTTGACACTGTTTGTAACCTGAGGACAGCCGTTCTAAAACCTTGTGGAGTCGCGAGCTCACACATACCCTGTTTGAACTCAACCACGCATACTGTATTCACTGAAGCACAAACCTCAGGGACAAGCTTGACAATAATAAACAAGTCTGATGGACACCCACAAACTTGCACATTCAAACACCCCCCCACCAAATGTACTCAATACTAAAAAAACGTCCATACTGTCAATGATCTGTCTAGCAGTCAAAGCTAAAAGCAGGCATTAGCTGAATGAGAAACCTACAGAAAACAAAACAGATCTAGCAGTGCAACTAACATACTGTACGATCGTTAAATTCATTCTTAAACATTCAGTAAGAATTATGTCTCCAGTGAGGGGAGTTTAATAGAGTGGGAGTGAAAATGATGGTGTGCCGTTCACACTTGAATGCTTCTGAACTTTATAATTGACTCCATTAATTTACTCTTACCTGAGCCAAACAGTTTCACAGCACTTTCTGCTTGACTGCATGGCAAGTGCCAACTCTGAACTCTAAATTCTCAGTGCTGACAAAACCAACATCTTCGGAGGAAAAGTTGTTGTTGTTTCTATATAAAGGATATTTAAAAAAAATTAAAACAGAAATTAATAGAAATAGATATCAAATTGTAAAGACCAACACAGGTTCTTACAAAAACTCCCAAGACAAACCTATACATACAATTGAGCACAGTTTTCAGCTGAAATGAACACTATTGGCAGATTATTGATTAAGTTACTTACCCAATACTATGTTACTGACCTCAAAACACTTTTACCATAGGGTATGATTTGTAAAACTAATATATTTTGATGTTCATATAACCATCACCATATGTATGTTTTTTTTCTGATGTAGTAAACTTGCTCTGTAGCTCACCTGGTACAACACTTCACAACGCTGAGTTCTGTGAAATGTGAATCACAATAAAAGATCTCAAAAACGTGTAAAAGCAAGTTAAAATGGCATGGTTGCTACTAGGGATGTGCCCGAATAGTGAATCCGTATTCGGAAAGGCACGGAAAACGAATAATGCGTTCTACGGAGCCACAAAAGGGACATGGTTAGCCACTTGTAAGCAGTAGCCTGTTACATTACAGTACATAAAATTTCACTTACCACATAAACAGAGAGAGGTAAGGAGAGATGACCGATAGGACAATGTCAAATGATTTATAGATCCTGAGCACCACTGACAAACATCTAATCTTGTGAAATATGTGGTAAGTAGTGCCGCTCTGTAGTAGAGTAGGCTACGTGTGATCGTGAATCTCAAAAGTGAAAGTAAAAAGCAAACGCGCGTTCATAAGTGATTTCAATGTCCCGTATATTAATAACGGCTCCCTGATGCCCGCAATTTATATACAGGATAATTACCCAACGATACAATTGTGAGAGAAAGCACTGAAATATATGTCGTATTCCCTTTACGGTTGCCGTAGTACACACCTTTACCTTTCCGAATACCGGATTCGGATTCGGGCACATCCCTAGTTGCTACATAAAATACTTTTTTTAAATCTCATTTTTGCCTTTGTTTAACACTATCAGTCAGGTTTAGGGTAGGGTTTAGTGTTAGGGCTGTGACGGTTGCTGTGACAACCGTGTCACCGGGGTGGTCGGTTGTCACCGCGGTTGTCCATTGCCACCGGCGGTAGTGCACGTGACGTCACACACTCTATAACAAGCATAATAAAAAGTTTTGTGTACAAGTGTAATAATAGTAACAGTTGCAAATTGTTTTACTTAGACTATAAATCTGTGCTAATTCACAAATTACCTCAAACGCCATACACAGCGTTTCCTTTAGATTGGCAGGTTTGAGCGCAGGAGAATACAGTTTATTCTGCATTCAGCAAATTTATTTCGTGATGAGCGACGGACCTTGTTGTGAAACCAAATACTACATCGCCGATCTGGAATCATTTCCATTCATGCCACCCATCCGCGTTTGTACAAGTGTCTTCAAGTTCACGTAAACGCCCGGCTGGTCAGGTTTGTATTGGTGAGGCTTTCTCCAAACTGGCCAAATACGAACGAGACAGCGGTAAATGGAAGATGCTAACAAGAAATGTGGCAACATACGCCGCGATTCCTATTCCACAGAGAGCGCGTGCAGACGAGGAGTTAACGCGCCCGCTTGCTTGGTGGCGGAACAGTGAACCGTGTCTAAACCGGACGCCGCGTCGCAACACAACAGGTTGAGTCTGTCTGCTCTACAGGACATTTGAACTTTGTGTCAGTACGTCATAAATAGGACGAGGCAGTTTACTGTGAGGGATTTGTCGTGTCATGTCGTATTGCGCCGCATCTAGTGTAGACAGCATCACTGATTATAATGGGTTCTCGCCGCGGCACTCGCGTGAGGTAGACGGGGTGTATTTAATGTTCTTATTTAAGGCTACTTTCCTATTTATTTCTTTGATATTTATTTTAGTGTTTTGCAGGCTGAATGTTCACTGACAGAAGTGCTAAAATAAACACGGACGTTTGTTAATGATTGAGCCTCATTTATTTATTTTTGCGTTTCAGAATTATATATAAATATACACAACACTGCGCCACCGGCGGTAGTTGGTCCATTACCACCACGGTGGTAAAAATCTGCTACCGTCACAGCCCTATTTAGTGTAGGTGGTACATTAATTTCAAGCACAACAGAAAAATAACCTTTCGTTTTCAAACTGTTGCAACAACCAACGTAATTGATTCAAATTCATTTGTGTCGGTCAAAACTCGATACATTTTTAGGATCACTTACTGGATATTCCGCTTTGAAAGCGTCACGAAATATACAAGAAGCAACATAATATGATTTTGCAGAAATGTCACCACAAGCACACTTTCCCAATGAGTCTGGGTAAGTAAAAATAATAACACGGCAAAATCTGGTCCAATCATTCTACAGAAGCTGTAAAAGGGTCTTGGCTACATCAGCACTAGTGATACAGTAATCATTATTTGTGTTTATCAGAGTCCCCCAATAACTACTAAGGACTCTCATTTTCCCATTAGCAATCTCTTGAACCAAGAAAAGATCACACTCTGGAGACGGGGCTGAAGGTCACCAGGGGTTGATGAAGTTAACCCTGAGCATGACAATGACGGATTGAGAAGAGAGGGAAAGAGCTCAAGGGCAGAACTCAAGGGCAGTGGAAAAATATGCTTGTTGAAGCATCTGGAGATGACTTGTGTCAGCAGTCATGACACCTGACCTCCCATCATTCCAGCAAATCACATTAGGAGATGCCCAAATATTGTTCTTTGAATTCTTCAAAAGCAAACAGCTGAATTTCTATCACAGATTTTCACTACGTAGCACTATTTTTAACTCTAGCCAATTTATGCCACAACATTAACATATCAGCCTGCTGGGATCAATAGCTTTTCAGCACAAGGCCAGCCATTGTATATGTACAGATGTACATTATTCACTGTGATGGAGCTTTTAAAGAGGCTCTCATGGTCAAGTAATCATTGAGACAAGTTTGATTCATGTGAAATTTGAATTTGGACCATTTTGAAGTGCTCAATGTTTGAGAGTAAGAAAAATAAAATTAAAAAGCATGTAAAATTTTCTTTAGAATCGCAGTCATTTTTCTAAGAGCGGTCTGTCTTTTACCTCTTAAACTGTGTCAGTTCACGACTGATGTTACATTTTGTTTACATTCACACAAAACAAAATAATGATTTTTTTTTTTTTTTTTTTGCTTTTTCAGCGTGTGAGAGACAAGAAGCAGTTAAAGGGATGCTTTTATGTATCTGTCTGTCTCTCTCTCACAAATACACACAAATTGGCCTCATTGGCAGCCAAATCATTTGCTGTTCTACTTACAGCCTCTCTTATCACAGTTTGGCTTCCATGAGTCGTATGCACTCACTCACACAGGCTGTCTTTTTTCCCCAAAGCATCTGATCAGTGGGGTGATTCGGTTAATGTGATGCAGACACACTCGTATTTCTCTCATACCTTTTCAATGTGTTTTGTGGGGTGAATCGCTCGTGCTAGAAGTAAAGCAAAGCTGCAATTTTCATGCAGTTCATCATTTCTTTTGTTAACAGTAGCTCCTTTCCTCCCAAAAGCCTTCAGTTAATCAAACACCCACAGCCTGTGATATAATATCAATATGAACTCTCTATCACCTTTTTTAAATACATACTCTTTCATATTCAAGCTAACTATAACCTGCTTATGGATGAAGAGCACAAATGTGACAAGGAAACAGTCTTTTTATCCGCCCCTGCAGCGCTCCAAATCATTTAGAGGATTAGTTCACATAACAATAAAAATTCTCCCAATATTTACTTAACCTCATATCATTCCAAACCTGTATGATTTTCTTTTGTGAAAAACAAAGCAACAGACAAACAGATGAAAATATAAGCTATTTTTGAGTGAAAATCCATCCATTTTGGAGCCTGGTATTAAAAAAAGGACTAAATAAATAAATTAAAATCCACTTTCATTTCATGCACAAGAACAGCTCAGACATTCCATTCAACATATCATTTGTGTTTCATTAAAGAAAGAAAATAACTTAGGTTTGGAACAACATCAGGGTAAGTAAATGTTTATAGAAGTTATATTGTTTACTTTGCCTTTTAACGTATCACAACTTATGACACCGGTGTAGTGAGAACTTTGTAAAAGTTTGTAAAAGAAATAAAATTACTGAGTTCTACTTTATTTAACTTTGAAGGTGAAAGTGAAGTATAAGGAGCTTTATGTCTGACTTATGCTAATAGCAGAGAACATGTCATGTTCATGTTCAAACTCTCACATGCAAAATTATGAGCAATACTGTTCACTCCAGCAGCAGCCAAATCTACATAAACGCCTTTCTACAAGCATTTCACTTTCAAAGCAGAACAGGGAGGGAACAGAATAATAAAGAGGAAATACTGTAGAAATTGGTCCAACATAAAGAACAATCTTTCAACTAAATCAGTATGAAAAACACACACTGTTAAATTATAGTTTGTCTTAAGCAGAGCCCAACAAAGTAAAATGAAAATGAAAAACAATCAATGTGCACTGGCATTTAAATCAATTTAATTTACAGGTGCAGTGAACAGTAAATAGTCAAATGAAGTATGAATGTTATTCACATATTAGAGTGCAACAAATCAAGCTGACTCATATTCTGCAATGGCATCTTCACGTTTTGGCTTATAAGAGGTCATTACAGAAGAAAACCCTTTGGCTCATCATCAAGGATGCTGTCTGTTGGTCGCTAACATCTTAAATCAATTCAATGATGAATGGCTGAACAATAATAAAGGTCCTAATCATGGTATGGGTGAGTTCATTTGGTTTTTGTGAAATTTATTTTCTAAATGGTCTGGACTATGATTTGCTGGTATGGAAGCAATCCGGCTAAGCTTGTGCAAGTGAACTACTACTGCATTTGCCAGTTTGGTATAATGCATTTCTCATTGCTATTTATTTCTATAAGCAGTTCCTTATGTGAGAAGCTTGCATTGCAATGCATCCAATGCAAGTGCAGTTCTAGGCAGTAAAAGCAAAAGTGCAAAAATGTAAATAAAATGGTGAAGCTGGCATCCTGAGTTGTTATCTAGCTATGGTGTTAATAAGCTGTCACTAGTGCTGATTAGGGGTGTGCAGCGGAGCCATTATTTGTATCTGTATCTGTGACAATCTCAAAATTATTTGTATCTGTATCTGTATTCGGATAGATCCGGAAGTGGGTGTGGCTTAAACCGGAAGTTCATCAAATTACATGAAAATACCATTTTAAATTCAAATCTGTTGGATTCGTAGTTTTCATTTAACAAATATGTCTTGTATAACTAAAGAAAGTATTATTTTTTATTAAAATTATAACTGTAAATATCTTCTATTTAAAACTTTATCAAAAAAGAAAAATAACTTTATTCTTCTTATTTTCCAGTGAAACTTTGTGTACAAATTTGACAAGAGACAAGCATCCACAATCTTAAATAAGAGCACTAGTAGAAAAAAAAAAGAAATAGAAATGGAAAGAAAGTGTTCAGTAGCCTATCATAGCAGAATGACAATAAAGCTCGCTGTTAAGTAACTTAGACACTCATGTGTTTGCGGGAGTCTGTGATCATTTATGAGTTTTTTATAAACAGAGCGCAACAAATCACTTGGACCCTCCAAAGCTCGATCAAACATTGCTTTTTCGTCTTGTATAACTAAATGTAATGCCTTTTTCTGTTATTCGGATAAATCCATTATTCGTTTTGAAGCCATTATCCGTGCCTTTCCGAATAAGGTATTCGGCTTCGGGCACATCCCTAGTGCTGATGCTACTCATGTTGATGATGCAAACATATCAGGGTACAAAGCTAAACGTGTGACAAGAAACCTGTGGGGGACCAAGCAGTCAGACCAAGATTCATCTCCTGTTGCTCAGTAGATGTCATTTTGTGTGATGTAAGACACACACACACACACACACACACACCCCTGCATGTAAACAAACACTCCATACAGGCCTGTTTCCAGAGGTAGTACAAGAAGATGACATACTGTAGAAACATGATCATGACCTAAAACTACTTTGCACTGACAGCTAAAGCCTAGTGCAATTGACACATCATACACAGACGCACACTGACACAAATGAGAGGGGCCACACTAACTCAGGGAAACACACTTCTTAAAATGTCCATGTGCTCAGTCCAGACACAAGGAAGCCAGTGGACGAAGGCAAAAATACAGCTACATGCACAACAAAATTATGAGCTGTAAATGAATAAATAAACTGGTGATGCATCTCATGACTTGTTCTTGTTAAAAATGCACATATAATAAATGCAGAGGGATGGATGTGTTAAATTACAGATTTATGAGCGTGCACTGATATCTGGTCTGGTGTCATTTTCCGATTTGGGGTGACATGCCATGTGCTGAGCTCATTTTTACTTGTAAGTAAAGCATGTAGTCATCTGACCTTGGTGACATTAAGTGGACTATGTCAAACACAACCAGTTTGTTTTGAAACACATTAAGCATGTGTCACACACTTTATAAGACGTTTATCCTGCCAAAGCAGTCAGCGTCATACGCATTAAAATGCCAGAGGTTTATAACAGCTGGTCCATTATCATCTAATGATACACATTTGCGGGTGTATAAATCAGATCCTCTCGCATTAGACCTTCTTGTACTTAGCAATAAATTCTAGAACAATGCCTATTTTCTAAAGCATATTGGATGGTATGGTATGACGTGGCATACAAATGTTGATTGGAGTGTTTTGACATGGATTCAGGAAGCTGGGTGAGTGATAGGAAGGCCTTTAAACAGGGTCTGAACCCCACCAGTTCAGAGTTGGTAAAGGCTAGGTACTGATCCATTAGCCCATGTCATTGTGATGAATAGTTCTATAAAGTTAGTCTCAAGCGTACTGGGCTCAGGGTCACAGATGTGGTTCAGAGACACAATCTGATTTACACAATGAGAAGAAAGAGACGAGATTGGACTCACTGCAGCGGTGAGGGCACCTAGACTAAATGGGCCTAATTGAGTGTGTGTCTATTATAACAAGTGTTTGAAACCAGCAAGATTAACTGCAAATTCAAATTAATGAACAGTAAATACCCATGACATAAATGGTAGATATATATGAGTGAGATGAATTCTGACCCTGAAAAACAGTCTGAATCAGTCCTAGAATTGGAAGCTCAAATGAAAAGTCACACACATTCTTAAAAACACCACAGTCACTTTAAATGAGTCCTCCCTGTTTCCATTTCGGACTGATCGCAACCCCAGCCCTGCTGCTGCCTCGCTCTGTCAAGCTTCACAGAATCCAGACACAAATTGGCTGTAAATAACAAAGTGCTATTGTCTTTTAATGGAGCAACAGCGCTGTCTGCAGCCAGACGCATAATGGAGAGAAATTTAAAGACTCAAAGATAAAAAAAACTGTGAGGTTTGTGATGATGGGAATGTTGTGGTTGTGTATTTTTGCTTGCTTCACAATTTTTTTGAATTACAAACATGCAATTATTTCAACCCATCTTGGTAAATAAAGCATGTAGAACATCTGGAGTTACGAACCTACAATAGCCAAAATTGCCATATTTCCCTTCACCCAAATGGCTCTATTCATGGAGAAGTGTTAAAATGTGTGAACACTTTACTGTCGTCATTCCGTTTTAAACTATTATGCAATTACAATGAAACACACCATTTCATCTGCTCAGTCTTTATTTATGTGGTCGGTAAACTGGTATAATAATTTGCTGCAAGAGCAAGAATTAGAGCTTTAAAATATTCGCTAGTGCAGTGTAACTGTCTGACCACTTGGACCACTTTTGCCCACTAAATATTGAAGAGTTTAAACCATTAGCCATAAAACGGATTATATTTTCTGTCCTTTCCATTTCGACATCTCATGGGATCTATGACTAGCAACTTTCTGGATTAAAATCTGAAATATAATCCTGTCTGAAATTTTAACATGAACAAAGTGCCTTCATCCACTAATAAAGACGTCTGTGACCCAGACAGAACTTGTAAAAATCCCTTGTTAAAAAGGTCTCTACATGATCCTTATAATTGCTCGAATGCAATCATTATAACATGCCTATAACAAACTAGAGTCTGAACATGCAACTTTGTAAAGGACTGGTGGCAAGTGGAGTTTTGATGCAATTTAAGTTAATGTTTTGAGCACAGGCATTTGCATAATTGGAAATTCGGGGTAAAATATTTTCAAATGGGTTTAGCAGGTGGAGTCTTTTGCCACATGGCTTTAAACCTCTACTTGTGCCTGGGTGGCACTGTGACCCTTCATTATGTTCATTAGGTTTAATGGTCCTGAACAGCACCAAGTGTGAGAAAATTACAGTGGAGCAGGTCGTGAAAAATGACTGCAGCTGTATCCACTGGGAAAAGAGATATGTGTTAAAACAACAGATAATTAAAGAAATGTATTTAGCTTATAGCTACATACCACAAATGTGTAAACAAATACACAACTGATGAGGGAAGCATAAAAAACACACTAAATAAACATCAGCCTGTTTGGGTATTTCAACAAGATCTTGAGTGTGTGCAGTCTTAACACACTATATTGGTCTATAACTATACATATATATATATTAGGGCTGTCAAGTTATTAATCGCGATTAATCGCATCCGAAATAAAAGTTTTTGTTTACATAATATATGTATGTGTACTGTGTTTGCAATCGTATGCAAATTTTTGTGGTGCTATCAGTCAATCAGCGTCATTGTGATGACATTTAAAACTCCATAAAACAGTATACCAATCTGCGTTTCCTTTTAAAATAAATCAACCATATTCATACCAGTGTACCAAATGTGTGATATTGTAGCAAGGGCAGACCCTTTTTTACCACAGTTAAAATGCAATTTGCTCTTAGGGGAAAAAGCTTCACACTAGGTGTGTTTCAAGCTCTTTGCGACACAGCTTTTATTTACAGAGCAGAGACTAATGGCCACAGCACAGCCTATCATTTTATTAGTTCAAAGAGGTCTGTCAGAAGCATATTACTCACCGCAGGGCTCTCTTAATGCTGTGTCTGTAAGAAGAAAGAAGAGAACACGACAGACAGAGACAGAGAATAACATCTAACACGAGAAATCCCATATTAGTCAGAAAGGTTGACCATGGCACAAACCACTTTAATGGAAGTGCTGAGTTGCTAAGATGTGATTAACTCAATGATCTCTAAAATGCATAACGATTTAGTCCATGCTAATATGGAATGGCTTTATGACAGCATTTAGAAAGATTATAGGATCTGTCCATGTCCGTCAGGGTAGTTCGGAATGTTCAGAAGCAGACAGGAAATTAGGAACATTTTCATCAGAGAGGCCAAGGAAAAATGACCTTTCCAATTTCCTGTGACATCCTTCCACTTCCTGCTCACTCTGTGTGTCTGACAAGCGAGCAAGGCTGAAAAAAGGGGAAAAAATGACTGTCTTCAGGTGCTAAACGCATCTAATCAGCTGGAAACAGATTTTAACCCCTCACAGTGTGCTAACGTCTGCTGAGCGAGCGGTATGGAGCTCAGTGGAAACTGATACGCTGAGGTCCAGCTCCATGGAGCCCACAAAGATGAGATAAACAGTGTAATTGGTTCACCACACTCCCTCAGATCAGCACAGCAATATGGGGCTATATAGCGCATGGGTTTCTTGCCGAGACATACATCATGTCCAATAAATGCCACTGGTGAACACAGAGAAATTAGGATTAGTTTACAATCTTGACAACACTATAAATCAGTTGGCTGATTGATTCAATCAAAGGATTTTTTTTTGTTACTTGGTATCATTTTGCAGAAACAACTAGAACAGAAGTGTAAAATATGGCTTCAGATTCTCAGTTCCAGCCGATCCATCTGAACTGACCTAGCCTCTTCAGAGTCACAGCCGAGTGCCGTTGCAGCAGAGGTACTTCCAATAACGGATTTCATGGTTCAGAACATTAGTGCAGAGATGCTATTAACAAATACGAACATGTATCTCTGGAGAGGTTTCATAACAGCTTGTTAAGGACTGGAGTCTCTCCGCAATACTACGTTTTATGGTCTCATATTCTAAAATAGTGCACATCTACAACCATTAAAGTGAAGGGCCCAGAGCTGCCCCTCAGTATAGCAGATTAAATGCAGCTAAACCCTGACCATGACTCTTATGCTGACTAAGTGTATTAAAGAACAGTCATTTGCATTACTATACTATTTTATGCGTACCTCTATGTAAATACCATTTTATCAGTATTTGACATGTCCTCTCACTGAACTTGAATCTGTCAGCATCAGAAGGAATCTTTATTTTCACCCTTTCATTTAATTACTGCAATATAGAAAATAATGGAATAAGAAACAGAACAGAATGAAATGCAATAGAACAGAACAGAACAGAACAGAATTAATAGAATAGAATAGAATAGAATAGAATAGAATAGAATAGAGATTAATTAGGAACAGAAAAACAAAAAAATGTTTGGTTCCATTAAAAATTCTTGCAAAGAATTTGGTACCATTAACAATTCCCACAAAGAGCACAGCGCAATCAGTGCATCAAATTCCTGAAGGAAGTACTTAAGGGGATAGATCACCCAAAAATTTCATCAAAATATCTTAACTTGTGTTCCGAAGATGAATGAATGTCTTATGGTTTTGGAACGACATGAAGGTGAGTAATTAATGACAATTTTCATTTTGGGGTGAACTAACCCTTTTAAAAATACGAATGGAAAGGTGATTAAATGTGTGTGTAAACAACTTTTGCAAATTGTCATACTATACAGTATATATATATATATATATATATATATATATAATTGTTTAAGGAACTGAAAACATTAAATCTTTTATGTTAACCATTCCTAAACAAAATGTAAAATCTGGGAAAAGGGGAACATAAAAACCCCACAAACAAACAACAAAACAAGGCAAAGCAAAACAAAACAAAAAGCGCAAAACTAAACAAAGAAACACAAAAATGCAAAGTAAAAAGCAAAACAACAACAACAAAAAAACTAAATGAAAATCAAAAAGAAAAACAAACAAAAATACGATAACGCAAAAAAAAAAAGCAAAGCAAAACAACAAAAAAGGAAAAACAATACAAAAGACTAACATAATATGAGGAATTGTGGGAATAGTAGCTAATTCATTGGTGGTGATTTTAATTACTGTAGCTATGCTGATACACACTCAGAGCACATATTGCAGGCAGGCTGAATGTGTGCCAGTGAATGTTGAAGAAGACATTATCTGAATGTATAATTGACAAGGAGGTGAGGGACACTGGTAGGTGAGTGTAGATTGGGGTGTACGAGTATGAGAGTGTATGTGTCTGAGGTTGGCACATGGGGTGCATGAGGGCAGGTTGTCTTGAACAGGAACACACGAGAGAGGAATGGCTAAGCAGTCAGTAATTATTTCTAAATCAATATTATGACAGCAGGGGAGAGAAGGAGAGGAGTGCACGGTCAAATCCCAGCCTGTCAGATTTCAGTCCTTTGTGCATCTGTAAACAGCACTCTCTCTCACTCACTCTTTTCTTTCTCTCTAGTGTGATTGATTACAGGGATATTCCCTGTTCGCAGAGCTGTTTGGAGATGCTGGAGAGGAAACGGGTATCGATCAGACATCTTAATGCCTGGACCTTTGTGTCGTGATCATTGCAAAGCCCACTCTAAATACAAGCTAGGCTTAGCTTTTTTACACACAATCCGGGTTTATTTTATCAATAATACATCCCTAAATCCCACTCATACTTACAAAGGAGTTACATTAACACTGAAAATCCTCACTAGAAGATGTTCTGACAAACCTGCACCCGAGTGTTGGGTCAATAGAAAACAGACAGGAGATCTATGGAGGAAAGTCCAATCTCATATAGGCTAATTATGTTTGATAACTCATTTCTTCAGGTCTAGCTCTATCTGTCCTTTCTCCTCACCTCAGGGGCCATCTTAAATCCCGAGACCTGCTGATCAGACCAGATGTGATGATAACAGACTATCCATATCTCTCCATTTAGCTTGAATATGACTGTAGGCACTAGCTATGTGTGTATATAGGCTTCTTTAATTCATACATTTGAGCAAGGACACATTAAATTGAAACTGATTGACAATATAAAGACATTCATAATTTTTCAAAATAGTTTATTTCAAACAAATGATGTTCTGCTGATGGCTGCTGAAAATTCTGATTTGCAATCAGAGGAATAAATTACATTTTAAAGTACAGTCAAACCAGATATAATTATTTATTTATTTATTTTTACTAGTGGGTACAGGACACTATAGATCATTTATGTAAGTGAGGATAGCAAAATATAGTAAACTGTGACATTTTATACCCGAAAATTCTTCATACAATGGACTACCAGTAAAATTGATAAAAATCTGGGACCAATATTTTGCTTTGACACTTTGACCTGACCATGTTTTGTTACATACCTTTCTATGAAAGTTATCTGACATTATGAAGATGAATTTGTTCTGACACAGTTTAATTCTTGAATTCTTGTCATATTTTATTACCATTTTCTAAACTATAGCAAATAAACTGTGATAATGTGAGAAATTTTGAAGGTGTCTGAATAAATTTTGGTTTGACTGTAATTCATTTGTGATTATCAAGATGAATTTGTTCTGACACAGTTTAACTCCGAGTTCTTGTCATATGTTATTTTCTAAACTATAGCAAATAAACTGTGATGAGACAAATGTTGAAGGTGTCTGAATAAATTTTGGTTTGACTATATATGAAAATATAAAAAAGTTATTTTACTTTAATGTAACTGTTATTTTTTACAGTGTTACTGTTTTACTGTATTTTATCAAATAAATGTATCCTTGGTGAGCATAAATGACTATTAAAAACTCTTTGTTCAAAAAAAAAAAAAATTATAATATAATTAAATAGACCTTTGTATTCATACTTGCTCACACACAGGGAGAACTTCATTACATTGTCTTTTTATTAGAAGGTCAAAGTCCTGCGCAAAATTGGCTTTTCCTTAAATGGAATGTAGACAGGAGGAAATACTGTTTGTTTTGAAGGACCATTTGTTGGAGTTGGTTTGAGAAAGAATAATTGGACCTCAAGGCTCAAAACAGGCACTTAATGGCATCTCCTTGAGAATCTTCCTTCCTTGCTCTCTTTAAAGGGGCTGAACGCCAACTAAAGCAGCATATATGCAGACTTGTGAATTGGTAGAAAAAGGATATCCAAGGTTGTTTCTGTAGAAAAAGCAAAGAGGATATGAAAGATCTTTGCTGCGCTGTGTGACAGGGACCACTTAACCTCAAGACCTTGACTAACACCACACACAAAACTCAGACAGAAGGATGACATACTGTATGCAAATTAACAGTCACTGAACAGGCCCTCTTAAACACTTGGGATCGTTTCGATGATTGCTGATTTACAAATTTGACTAGAAAGGAGAAAACAAACTGCTTTTAAACACGACAGAGCACTACGAATAGCACATAAAAGCACATGGAAGAACTGGACTCCAAACGGATTTCTATAGAGTTTGACATTATCATACTGCTAAGCTAAACGTTATGTCAACAGTCCAATCCATTTTTAATCACATACAGATACATAACAGTACTAAATGTAATATTTTTATAATTGACAGCTAATATTGATCACTGTTCATGTGCTCTTTATAATGCAGATCAACATCATCAAAAACAGTGTCAGGCTATCGAAGTGGCTTGGCCCAGGGGTCAAAGGTTCATCTACCACTTTAACATGTCTAATATGGAGGAAAATTGATATGAAGACATTTGTGTATTTGATCCCATGATGATTCCGTTCACTAACAAGCTAACAAATCTGTTCTCAGTAAAACTATCCTCCATTCTTCTCTTTCACTGTCATTTTACTAGCTTACACAGGTCATCTCTGCTCATCTCTTCATTGCTTACACCCTTCAGTCTCTTCTGCCACCTTTTCTTTCATCACTTCTTTCTCGTTCTCTCTCTCTCTCACCTTCCATCACTTAGCGACCGAGAGCCAAACTCAACATCCCCACCTGAGCCCAAGGTCACAGTCTTGCCGGGGAAATAAACACTCATCCTCTGCCTCTCTTGCTCATGCTGTTGCCACAGCATTATCTCACCTAAAAGAACATTAATAACCTGAAAGAGGGAATATTCCAGCAAGGTCACAACAGTCCAGTGAGATAAATCTCATAATGACATGTTTATGGTTAAATCACTCAAAAGAGCATGAGAAAATGTGTAATTTTTAGCTAGTACAAACACTCAAATTCTTTATTGGTGCTGTCTTAATCACACACAAATATGGTTTAAAAACTTGCCTGTTTAATGATAAAACCAATGAAAGTATGACAGTAAAATAGATTTGAACATCAGCAGAGGCTTCTGTCAGATGAAAGACTCATTTAATCCAAGCAGCCCTGTTTACTTCCTCCTCGATTAAAAGATGCTTCCTTCTGTTCTGGCCGATATCATAGCCTGTCATAATGATTCCATAATGCTACTGGAGATTTATGGGTAACGAAATACAAAATACTTTTGAGAATTTGACACATCCTGCACAGTAACATGCTATACTTTATCTAAAACTACTTTAAAGTGTTTTAAACTTTAATTGCATACATTTAAAAAAGAATAATTTGTCACATTGCAGGATCATTTAAAATAAATTTGAGAAGGCAGTAACAAAACATGTAAAATAAACAAATCACTGCCTAATTATAAGTAAATGCCTCAAAATTTCTCAACATAGCTCGTTTCATCCGTTCATAGACCTTGAATTAATAACTTTTTTTGTAGACAACATATGGTCGTCATGATTTTCTTTCATGTCATGAAAATGATGCATTCAGAGAAATCTGTATGTGTCAGACTGGCTTGAGAAACAATTGCAACAAGAATTTTCACTTCCTCTATGATTTCAGTCTGGCTCTGATCAATATAGAAACATTCATCCATTAAAAGCTGGAGGCAACAAAACCAAATACACCAAGTGAGCGTACAAAAGCATGGTTGCTGCTTCTATTGCAATACTTCGCAGAATTGAATACAGTCGAGGCTTTCAAAAGACCTGCAGTAAACGGCACTAAATGCCTTCCGTTGTTCTAATCAAGAGAAATGCCTCGGGTAGAAGCTGACTGACAGACACTGATTGCAGACAGGCTGAAATTGTGGGGAACAACTGCAAGGTTCAGAGGACAAATCATTTCCAGAGAGAAATCTTAGCATCCCATCTGATTTTATACAGCTTGGAAATGGCTGTTATTGTGAAATTACTGTTATTTCTTCCAGAATACATTTTATATCAGGGTTATTATAATTTAAAAAAACATTTATTACTTGAAATACAATTAACATTAATTAAAATAAAATAAAACAGAAAAAAAATCTAATTTTATTTAGTTGGCAACATTTCTTATTTTATTTGATGTACAAAAATAGATACAATAAAAACTGAATAAATAAATAAAATAAATCTACCTGCTCTCATGACGAACTTTTTCTTGCGAAAATATGTACCAATAAGTACATACCACTGCAGTTTCCAACAGAAATAAACACTAGAGGCGGTAAAACAGCAAGCACTTGTAATCGTTTTCGTACATAATTATGATTACAGCTCTGTATGTTTCGCTTTCTGGACGTAACAAGCTTGCTCGGGAGATCAGCCAGCACGGAACTGGACTTATGATGCGGAATCCTTGGGTACGAATACAGTCAAATACATGACTCACAATGAAAGAGCTGAAAGATGAGAGATCAAAAAAATGAGCTAAAACGTTATGCTTGCGATTGCGTTTTTAACGTCACATTCACTTCTGTTCCCTATCGGGTAGGTTTAGGTGCAGTGCAGATGGTACGTTATTTTAAAATGTCATGGAGCATTAGACTTATAGCACCACTCAACGGACATTTCAAGTCAGAACTGCGGTGACACCTACAAAATCAACATCACATAAAACATACCATATGTATGTTAATCTGTTCTGGGGAAAAAACCAAACGCTTTTTTTTGTGCCATTTAGAGGACATTTCACATTGAATATGTCACAAAATGTACATGGCACATATTTCGCATCATGCAAAAAAGTTTCCAGAGGTATGTTTTTGTCATGAGACCAGGTTGAAATAAATAAATAACTACAGACAAAACAAAAAAAGAACACAAATTAGTAACCTAAAATTTTACCTGAAAATTTAAATAAAATATAGTAATATAATATGATGTTGCAGCTATTATCCTGAAATGCTTAACACACAACAAAATATCACACATTGCGTTTACACACATTACATAATAATAACCATTATTATATAAATTAAAAGTCAATAGATCACATGAAGACGAACACTGCAGGCTAACAGATATAATACCAGAGATGATCAGTAACTCAATTACCCTACAGAACAAAATCTGATTAGCCTAAGAGCACCAGGAACATACACACTGAAAAACATATGGATACACACATACAACAACATCATCCCTTGTGAATTGTAAGTTCTAAACCTTTTTTTTTTTTTTTTTTTTTTTTTAAATGTTCTGATCATTAAACAAAGGCAACATGAGCCAGATGAGCAGCATGAACCCACCAGGAGAATAATGAAACGCCTGGCAAATCCTCACAGCCGTGTCTATGGTAAATACGACTCGTCTTAGCCTAATGAAGATAAATCCTGTGGGTCTTTGGCCTTAAATCCCAGACATTAATTAGAACTAGCATTTAACCAGTAATGAATGATGCCTCAAACACAAGGTTTGGATCAGCATGGACCCTCATCTCAGTACAATAATAGCCATCATTGTAATTTGCTAAATGCTTGTAAAGTATTCAAAGACCTGTGTGGCAAAGCTGTGTCTGCATCTACGGTATATGCATGTTTTCATGCGAGCTCTCTTAATTTATTCAACCTCCTCATTGCCATGAGCAACAGCCTCTGAGCACTGAAAATCCAATCAGGAAGGAGGAAAAAACACAGCAAGTGCCGTTCAATAACGGGCCTAATGAGTCTGGTATTTAGCCACAGATCTACACACACTCACATATACACAGGACTGATTGGAGGAAATAGGTTTGATATTCAGCTCCACATATAACCAAATTACTTTTACACTGTCAGTATGTGTGCGTGTATGTGTGTGGTATTTTCTTGATCAATCACTGCAGTGCTCGATCACAGCAGGAATGCTCGTTCAAATGCTGCCTTAATTACTGTGGTTTTGTTTGATTGTGTGTGTGTGTGTGTGTGTGTGCTTGAGAAAAGCCGGTGTGCATATCAATGATTCCACGGGCATATGGCTGAATGTCTCAGGTGCAGTCAGGATACCAGAGGGTTTAAAAGAGACAGGTTGATTCATTAGAAGACAGACAACAGCTTAAACAGAGACACAGACAGACAGGATGACAATTGAAGGCAAACTGTAGAACCTGGCATTATGAGTAGCTATTATTAGTCAATTAAATAGTACAACATTTCACAAAAGACCTGCCATGGGATGAGAATAATGAAAAATGTTAATTATACAAACAGCCATATAAATCACAATTAAGTGATTTATTTGTTGGATGTGGTGTGTGGATGTTCCACAATTAAGATGTTAATGTGTGTGTGTAAATGTCAATGACAATTATTTCTTTATTATTATTAATATATATATAATTTTTATTTTAAATAAATGCTGTTCTTTTGAACTTTCTATTCATCAAGGAATCCTAAAAAACATGTCATGGATTCCACAAAAATATTAGGATGTACAACTGTTTTCAAAATTGATAATAATACGAAATGTTTCTTGAGCACCAAATTAGCATAAAAGAATGATTTCTGATGAAAATGTGACACTGAAGACTGGAGTAATGGCTGTTGAAAATTAAAAAAAATATTCAAAAAATATATTAAAATAGAACATGTTTATTTGAAATTGTAATAATATTCCACAATATTACAGGATTTTTGATCAAATAAAAGCAGCCTTGGTGAACATAAAACACTTTGTTCAAAAACATTAAGAATGTCTAATCTCCTGCAGTACTGCTACTCAACCCCTAGGGGTCACAGACATAGACACTGTCATTGACTTTTACAGAAATATAAATTGTGTTGTGAAGGAACAATGACTATTATCTGCAAAGACAAGAGAAAGCACACCAAAAAACTGTCACAAAAGAGTCAGCTTCCCATACCTGTCAATCATCATGTCAGGTCCACATGTCCATGTGCAAGACAGGAGAGTGGCAGAACGTGAAAAAAAGAGACAGAGAGACATTAGAACAGATGTTCTTTACAATGAAACAGTGTCAGAAATCACATCATGTCAAAAAACAAAAAAACAATTGCAACAGAATACTTGAAAGTAACTAGTAGTATGCCAGTCTCTCTCTAAACAAAACCATGTGCTGTCTACTGCATTAGCTGCCAGCGAACAAGAGAACTAGCAAATCTGTTCTGTACAATTCACAACTAATGTTCCCTACAAAAGCTTTATGTTTCTGCCTATGTCTTGAGATGCTCTTCCCATAAACATTTGATTCTGCACAGAGACAACAAGCTCATCTCAAAACGAGAGCTCATGATTAGAGAAGTGGGAATGTGTGACTGGTAGACAAATGATTCTTTTGAATCAGATCTTTTCAAGTTCATCCAGTTCATAAAACCTCTCTGAATGATTTACAAAACATACTAATACAGTTATCAACTTATTAACTCATGCAACAGACAGAAAAATTTGGGTTTGTCACTATCAGATATCAAATAGTACTACTTAAAATAAGGGGGACAACAAAGATAGGTGAAGATGGTGACGCAGAGTCCTACATCACTGTGCTATTGCATAATTCAAAACATGTTCTAATGCGGGGGGGGG
>JAFVLL020000187.1:0-61445 GCA_021397915.2 Tor tambroides
TTTTTTTTTTTTTTTTTTTTACAGAGCAAGAGACTGTACAACATTCACGTTACATGATTTGGCTGATTTTTTACATAGAGAGCATGACAGCGCACCGCATTACAAGAAATGATCATTCATGTTTTCATAGCCGTTGGCCAAATTCAAAAACAAAACTAAAATTAAAAGATCTTTGAGAGCAAGGGAGCCCCCTGGTGTTTCAGGGGCCCTACGCAGCTTGCGTATTCTGCGTATAGGGAGGATTGGCTCTGTACTTATTACATTATGTGCAGTTTTTACATTATGCTTGTACTTACTGCTGCTAGTGTTGTTAGCAAACATGCTGCACCTGGTCTCACTGGATGTCCTGCCACGAGGATCCATTGTTTCATTTTTGTGTTATCAGAAAATAATACTTCTGATTCGGCCCGTCAATGTTTAAATCCTGTCTGATAAGCGTGCGCCCTTGTGCGTCTCGCAATGATTACTTATTAGGTCAGTATGCGGAGAGGCGGTCTTTTGTGGCTGCTCGAACACATTCGACCACATCAGCGTCTACACCACGAAAGCAATCCGGTCGAATGCATTTTCGACAACCTCTGGAAATGGTCGAAAGTGGACAAGCTCAAAACATTTCACACCCCGTTTACACCTGTATTTAGCACCGTCCACTTGTGATCTGATTGACCAAAACCCATCTTAATACCAAGTGTAAACAGGGCCTAAAGTGCATTAAGCACAAAATTAGCAGGCTTTAAGTATAGCAGTTTAGTATACTAAAAGTACTATGCAGTGTATTTTTATTAAGTACATAAATATGTAAATATTTATACAAAATAAATGTATTACAAATACATTTTAGCACATTTTTTCACTAGGGTTGTCATAAAACATCCATTTTAAAACATGCTTTGTTTTACCTACCATCAGTCTTTCACCAGCTGTTCTGGGTAATTAGCTTTAAGATTGTGGAAAATATCAGGCACCTCGATCAATGAGAATGGCTTTAATGTGGTAGCTGGGTAACTGTCTGACTAACTGCACCCGCGGGCAAATCCTCACCCTCACCTACTCAGTTTCCGTCATAACCTGCCATATCAAGAAACATGTTTAACTTTACCCAGTTTGCTCCGCCAGTGAAACGCATTGCGAGGCCAAGAGAAACGCTATGAAATGCATTGGGTAAAAGCTCAAGGGAAGATGTTTGCTGAAAAATAAATAAATAAATGAATAACAGCTTGAGGCCTCTTGGACTTAAAGACCAGTCGGCTCTGTGGTTAATCCGTGAATGCCCAGAATCTTTTTTTTCCTCACTCACAATCCATGCTCTTTTCTCTCAAACACATTCAGAAAAATTGCCTTAAACACATGAGCAATGGAAGTAATAATGCTGTATAATTTCCTCTCAGTGGTGGTAATAAGGGGGTGTTAATGTGGGGTCACTGATTGGACACACTGTGAGAGAGCTCCTTACGGCCATTTACTACTGCACTCAGTAAATTGAAACTACTCACCATAGTCTGTGTCATAGAAGATAATAAACTTCTGCCAGGTATACTCCATCACCACTTGGAAGATGACATCATTTAGGTAGACAGGAGGCCGGACGAAGAGAGTGTAGTCGTCTGGTTGGGCACGACTGGTGGGCGGGCAGCTAGAGCGAGGAGTGCCTGCGGGTGCCCTCTGGATGAAGAGGTGCGGAATGTGCATTGCGTCAGCTAAAGACTGCAGCGACCCCGCGGACATACAGCCGATAGAGCTGACCAAGGCTAAGATACCTCTGTTCATCAACTCGCAGGCTGTGGGCAACACAGAGAGAGAGAGAGAGAGAGAGAGAGAGAGATTTATAATAACAAACCTAATCTTAAAGTGTCATGAAACCCTAAAACATTTTTTGAGACGTTAACATATACGAACAGGTTGCACATCAGTGAAAACAACAAATTTTGGAGCAATTTCATTCTTCTGGTTCAAAAAGAAAAGTTGAACCGACGTCACGAAAAGTGACGTACATGCGTTAATCTGGAGTGGTGATTGGCTAATGAGTACTCATCTATGTCATCGGTTTCCGAGCTTTTCTCAGTATTATTCATGAGAATGAACTCTTATGATCCAATCATTGCACTGCATTGCGCAAGAGGTTGTATTACAGCGGAGAATTATAATCTCATGAAAGAGCTTCACGCTGTCAGTTCACCTCTGTAAACATGACTGCAACAATATTTAATATATAACAACACGTGGAGCGTGCATGAGACAGCGGTTTCTGCGCTGAATGTTGCGACGAGTTTAACAACACTCGCTGCCTGGATCATTGTTCATATCCAGACCGGAGCAAGTGTGTTTCAAGTTTTTGTGAGCATATTTCACAGTCTCTCCTGCTCCAAACATGAACCAGCACCATGTTCACGCGCATATCATGTCTTCTTCAAAAGAAATATGCACAAATATGGGCGCTGATACAGCAGTATGTCTGATCATGAACGTGATGACACAGCGGATTATTGTGATACACAGCAAACAATGATATAGACCCAAAATCCAAAGAAGAGTAAACAAAAAGTAACTATGCCTTTAGTCTTTCTGTTTTAAATATACTTTAATATTCATCTGTCTGTATAATTCAGATTGGCTCTGAAAGGCGATTTTCTCAGCATTTTGATTTTTTTCCCATCCTAATAAACCATACGTCAATGGAAAGCTTATTTATTCAGCTTTCAGATGATGTAAAAATCTCAGTTTTAAAAAAAATTGACACTTGTGACTGGTTTTGTGGTCCAGGGTCACATATTTGTGCTGTTTAATGCATTTGAGACGTTGTGTTTTCCTCAGTGCATAACTGACATGTCACAGGTATATTTTTCATCTGTAAATGTTAGAAAGTCATGCAAACATATCTATTTCTCTGTCAGAAGTGGCTGAGTGAATGAGCGCTGCTGTGCGCATGCACACTAAACAGACGGTGAGCAATAGAATAGTAGTGCAATAATTCTGAGTAAAATATGCATTTTGCTAAAATATTTGTTGTTAGACATTAAATGTGCCTTTTGTAGAATTTTAAAACCTACACATAAGTTTATTTTTTATGGTAGCAGTAACTGTAAAGGGAGTTTTGTAATGGATAAATAAAATATAAGCTAATACATTCTTAACCAAGCTCAAACGAGTTAATGTGTCTCTTATAGCAGTGAAAATGTAGTCTTTTTCTTCCTTATTTATTTTCATGATTCTAACTTTTAATTTAGTGATATTAATGCATTAAAGAGCAATGTTAGATTGTAATGTTCTAATGTTCTGCTATCTGTTCTGCTAACTATAAAAAGCTGTCATAAATCCAGAGAGAAAGGCTGCATGGCTATAGTATGCGAGAGAGTCAGTGGTAATATCATTGTGTTCCTTTTGGTCAGTGTTAGAAGAACTCAGCTTAGCCTGACAGTTAGCCTGCTCTGGACCAGGTTAGTTTTCCACTATAAGTTGCCAAAGTGACTGAGGTTGATCTTTGTTAAATTTGCTTTATGGAACCACATCATTTGACAATGAGTCAGACTAACTGAAATAAGCCTGGCTTATTTGGTAAACTTGTTTTATGAAACAGGCATCAAGGCATTAGTAGTCAGAAGACACATAAGTTAATTTATGATTTGGTGTCTGTCTGAACCAAATAAATAAAAGCGATCATATTTTTTTTCCATTGCATCGTATTGCATCAAATCGAAATCATATCGCACTGCATCGTAATAAGGGTGAATCATATTGTATTGTATCGCATTGGTAGCTGCTTCATATGTATCTTTAATGTATCGTATCAGCCTCAGTTATGAGATGTCCATTCCTAATGTAGATTAGTAAATGATGACAGAGCTATATATATATAGAGCTATATATATATATATATATATATATATATATATATATATATATATATATATATATATATAAGTACTTGACCAGGAGTGCGTTTCCCAAAAGCATTGTTAGCTAACAATGATTGTTAGTTCCACTGAACTCTATTGGTAACAATGGAATTTCGACCATAGTTGCTTTTGGGAAAGGCACCCCAGTCTGGGAGACCATATTAAACCAGCTAAGACCAGCAAAGCAGGCTAGTTTAAGCAGGTTTCTACAGCAAGTGAAGCAGATTAAATAAAATACTTTCTGAAAGTGTTTAATCATTCAAACTGTTTAACAGCTAAAACACTGTTAGCACACTGTTAGCATGCTAATTAAACCACCAGCATTAACTATATAAAAATGAAGATAAACATAAATATAGATAGATTGTAGTAAGGCTAATTTACTATTATGACTTATCCCTAAATAAGGTAAGAACACAGTTTTCTGGTTCTGCAAATAGATGGAATTTCTATGACAACAATCAAGTTCCCTTTTGTTCAGTCTAGTAACTATGCGGCTTGCCATCTTGGAGAACTATATATTTTATGGCTCAATCCCTGAGCGTAATCACAGGCTGGCAGCCAAAGGTGGTGGCAATCAATATGTTTTTACCAATGGCTTCAATCACAACGGTGCAAATATGATTATTTCCCCTCTACTTAGAGCTTCATTAACAATTCAGCACTTTTAGAGACTCTCCCATCTGAATACCGTCAGACAAAAAACATTTGGGAGTCTATCACACAGACTAGGGTGTTTACGGAAAAACATACGAGGAAACCAGCGTTCTTCAGTATAAACACATAGTTTTGAAATTTTAATTTGATAAACATTCCATTCATAAGACTTACTCTTATGGTTTGCATAAACAAATGCTCATCAGCACTGATGCAGCTTTAAGAGCGCTGATTGGTTACTTCATTTTTTGCTGCATAAATGCTTTAGTGCTCGACTATTCTGATTGAGTTGCTGCAATGATTTCTATAATTACACTCCACAACCTACTGCATAACTCCATTTTATAATGAAGCACAAGTCTATTTCCAAAGAAATGAAAGTCTCTCCCATGAATAACCTCACACTTTTTGCCCTTGTTCAGTTTGGGGCTCCCGGATGTGCAGTAAAGCTGATGTCAGACATGAACATTCATCTCACTTGACTCATTTTATTTAGTGTAACTGAAGTTGGGGAAGGTAAAATTCAGTTTGTCGAAGTGGGCCATGGAGCAGTGTAATTTTGCCAACTTCGGCAAAAAAAGAAAGAAAAAAAAGAAACAAAAGTGTCAACCAGGGGTAGAACGAAAGGAAGGGAAGACGCAAACAATAGTGCTGAAAAAGCAAACTGCGAGATGAAATGGACAATTGAGGCTCATTGGAAAAAAAACGTGCCACTACCTACTGTACATTTTTTCAAAACTACATACAATTCATTTTCTAGCTGAAATGAACACTAGTGGCAGTTAAGCTCACCAACAAATTTAATTTCTTTTTCACACAAATTATGCTTACAGGGGCAGATTATTGATTAATAAAGACTTACTTTTGCACAGTTCCTTGAATTATACTATGTTATGACCTCAAAACACCTTTACCCTAGTGTGTGATTTGTAAACCAGCTCCATACTGTTTGTGTGGCTTTTCTGTCATAGTAAACTTGCTTGGTAGCTCACCTGGTACAGCACTACACTTGCAATGCAGAGAGCTTTCACGAAAAAGAGATCAAAGTCTTGTAAAAGCAAGCTAAAATAGAATGGCTTTTATCTTACCTTTGTTTTGGTTAACACTGTTGGTTAGGTTTAGGGCAGGTGGTACATTATTTTCAAACACATAAACCTTTTAGAGCCACTCACCTGACATTTAACAATACGCATCACAACATAATAAAACGTTGCTAGATTCAAGTTAATCTTTTTTGAGTAAAAGTTAATGCAACTTTACTGTCACTGGACATTTCACTTTGAAATTGTCATGAAACACAAGCAGCAACATGATATTTGCCGAAATGTTGCTACTAGCACATCTTTCCCATGAGCCTGGGTTGGAAAATGAGACTATGTGCAACCAAAGCCATTTCATGTCACCTCATATTGAAATCATTCTATGATTGAACTTTGTAAACGTACCCAGGGGATTTTTGTTTTCCGATCAGCATGGGACTCGTTCAACATGTTGAGTTGAAGAGGTTTTTGAAGCTTTGATGATGGGAATTTTTGGTATCAAAGCAATCTTTGTGTGAATGCTGAATATTTAAATGAATTTTATATTTGAAATATTTTTGCTCTGAAAAAAAAAAGCTACTTTAAAGGGATTTAAAGGGATAGTCCACCCAAAATGAAAATCATTTGCTTATGATCATTTACTCACTCATGTCATTCCAAATCTGTAGGAATTTCTTTCTTTGGCTGCATGTTAATAACCAAATTTTCAGTACCAATTAAATTCCACTTTAAGTTTTGTCCATAGAAGTCACTGAAACAGAAACTGTTTAGCTACCAACATTCTTTAAAATACCTTCTTTTACTTTCCACAGTAGAAAGAAATTCAGGCTTGGAACAACATAAGGGCTAGGATATCACTACAAAATTTTCATTTTTGGATGGACTATACCTTTAAGACCTCAACAACGAAAGTGAGAATGAAAGTGATCTGTGGATCATCCTGTTAGAAAGAAAGAAAGAAAGAAAGAAAGAAAGAAAGAAAGAAAGAAAGAAAGAAGTGCTGTCAATCGATTAAAAAAAATTAACTAATTAATCGCACATTTTTCTGAAATTAATCGCGATTAATCGCGATTAATCCCACCTAACATTAAAGTTTTTAAATATACTTTTATATTGCAATAATTTCTCATTCAATCTTCAAATTAATGTACAAACAACATAAAGACAGTACATTTAATATTTGTACCACTCTGATGTCTCTGGAATAGTTTTTTCCCCAGTAGCTATTTAATCATTGATTAGCCATTCAACATTACAAAGTTTTCAATTTTAACATTTATTAGACTTAAAAAAAGAACTTCTAATTTAAGTGAACTTAAAGCAATCTTCACATAAACCCATTATAATAAATGTCATATTTACCTGTGCCTCAGCAGAAATATACAGAAAGAAATTGGAAGTACTTCTCAAACACATTCTAAATTAAATATAGATGAATCCTTAAAGCTATAAAAGTTATTTTTTCCTCTTTTTTTCTTTTTCCTTTGATTAATAGACATCACAGCAGCTGGTTATTAGGTTACTTTGGCTGTTATTTCTTTAAGAGCTGCCGCTGCTGAACGTGACGCGGTTCTGACATGCATCATAATTTCTCTAAACTCTTTTTACCTTTGCTGACACGCTTCAGGTCTTAAAGTCTCTATTAATGAGCTGACGAGTTAAATCGGGCGTGTTAGATGAGTGAGACAGTGCTGGGCTGCTCCAGGACAGTTTTGAAAACCATTTCAGAGACATGTTCTTAAATGTGACTCATATAAAATTAGGGTGACAATACATGCCATTTTTCCCGGACGCGTCCTGCAGGATTTCTATATTGCTTTGATTCAAAGTACCTCGAGAGCGTTTCGAAAACATAAGTAACCGATGTCATACACCGATCGGTCTGCACACGCAAACAAAGCCATATCCTAGATATTTTAGGCAATATAGAAATCCTGGCCAGGATGCGTCTGGGAAAAATGGCACGTATGGTCACCCTATTAGGGCTGCAACTAACGATTATTTTGATAATCGATTAGTTGGCCGATTATTCTTTCGATTAATCTGATTTAAAAAAAATATTGACAAAAAAAAAAACACTATTCCACATTCTGCCCAATGTCCTTCAAACAAACGTGACAACTGAATGCTATGAAAACATACAGTGCTTAACAATTTATTAGACCACCTGTCATAATAAAGAGAAAACATATTTTAGAAATTTGTCAAAAAAAAAAAAAACAAAAAAAAAAAAAAAATTGTTTAAATTTAAAAATGTTATTGTCATTTATTGACATAATGAACAAAAATGGCCTCATAACAGCTTGCATTCTTGCTGGTGTTGTTTATGTACTTTTTGACTGCAATTGGGCATCGCAAAAAAAAAAAAATACTATGAAGTGCTCTGGTTTTCTTTCATAGATAACAGCAATAATGATATTAGTGCATTAAAAATAGCCTACTACTGTTAATAAAGAGCTTACATATTGGAGCACTAACCAGTACAGAAAGCGGAAAATGATTTTGGTTATCACCAATACTGTTAGTTTAGAGCAGCAGTGGCACAAACCTAGCATAAACACATTGTTAAAAACTTACATAAATTTGTTAAGTTATCAGGAAAATTGAATATAGTTTAAACCTCTATTAAAAAATTAAAATAATAAAGATACACAAAGACGAATAAACACAAACTCAGTGTTAACCAACAGGTAAGAGTAATAAGCCCCTGCAGGAACAACTTTGGATCACAGTCACCTCACATTTCTATCCTAAAGGCGGTTATGGAGCGTCTCATGCTTATATTCAGACAGACAATTACATGCTGTTATCCCTTTAAAGTTGCTACTCTCATAAAATATTCGCACTGCATGTTGACTTTTAAACCTTTAAATTAACTTTCAATTAACAGATATTTCAGCATGATATTTTTGCGCTGAAAAGCCTATTAATTGTCTCCTTTTACTTTAGAGCCTTGTCTGTTTGATTATAAGTGTAAAGGTGCCCGCGCGCCAGCGCTCATTCTGTATTAAACTTAACAGACTGTCAGGACGGACCCTTTATGCAAAAATGGAAATGCTCATGTGAATGAGTTTATAGATAAGGATATGACTGTAAACTGAACGTTTTTGCGCTGAGGACGCACACGCATCTGTCAAAGCGCCTGACAGGGCAAGCCATTATGCTTATGCATTAACTTAAAGCTTAAAATAAAGAATTATCATGTTTTGGGCAGCTTGGATCACGTGCTTCTCCGGCAGAATCTCATTCTGTTTCCTCCACTATTTTTAGATGCATTTTGTCCATAGAAATGCATTATTCAGTGCCGTAATTTGAGTAACCAGCTGAAGTTGGACGTGCACTGTGGGCAGACCCGATTAATCGATAATGAGAATCGTTGTCGATGATTTTCATAATCGATAATAATCGATTTTATCGATTAGTTGTTGCAGCCCTACACCCTATATAAAATATATTACATGCATGCACACTTTTAAGGCTTTACTTGTCTTTTTGGTAACTTCATGACTTAACTGACCACGACATTGCATGCACGTAGTTTATTTTGCGCTTTGATATGAATACAGGCTACAGCGCGCACCGGTGTCTTTGTGCTTGGAATTGAAGAGCGCGCGCTGCGAGCACAGTACCGTTTCCGCGCTCGTTTGACTCGCACCTGGCGCTGAGGTGAAGTGGAGAGCGCGTCTGAAACGTCTCCTGTTTGATGTGGTCGTAAAGACGTTCTGCGACTGAATAAATGCACTTCTCGTCAAGAGAAAAAGTGACAGAAGCAGCAGCTGTGAGTGGGGCGGCCAACCCTAGCCTCGCCCTTGCGTTAAAAAATTTTAAGGCGTTAAACTGAAAAAAATCAATCGCATGCGTTAACGCGCTAATTTTGACACCACTAAAAGAAAGAAAGAAAGAAAGAAAGAAAGAAAAAAAGAAAGATTTTGAGTGAATTGAGTTAATTATGAGTTATGAGTTCATTTAAACTTGCTTCATTTAAAACAGTTCATTTAAAATCTGCAACACAAAAGGAACTGCCAATCACTCTAAAAATACACCATAATGAAACCTTGACATTTGATCCCACAAAATGTGTGGAATTATAATGATTAACAAAACGCATGCAACTTAATTGATTAAATGCACAAGTTTTAAGCTGAATAAGCCAAGCTCCAGTTAATAAGATCTTGTTTAATGAGGTAGAGCTTTTTGCACTGCCCCACGTTATGGATTGGACTGACTGAAAATGGAAAGGCTGGCTAATCCTTTCTTATTAAAGCACTTCTGTGAATTAGTGCTATGATCTGTCAGTGATCCACATTCCTCTTAGGTCTTGCTAACTATGTTAGCAAAAGGCAGAGTTGATCAATCATTACAAATGAAGTCTTATAATTTAGCCATTTGTTTTATTACATATGATCCCATCAAGTCTTGACATGGCCCATTAAGTCTTGAATATTAGACCTTCAACTGAAGTTAAAAACATAAGCATTCATATTTGCACTAATTCACACCAGGGAGTGTATTATTCCCTGACAATTTCAAAGCATTGTGCAATAATGTTGCATTAACATTAAAATAATGACTTATTTTTCTCTGAAGGTAAACAGTGTTATTACATTTAAGAGCAATGACTTTGTTCTCTCAGCCATAGCATTAGAAAGCCTGATTCATTTCAGAAAGAATTGCTTATCTACAGTATTTTGGATTAGTAGGATTTTTTTTAAGGGTAAAAAGAACGTATTTAAAGAGTGCTTTCTATCACTGTGTTTTGAAGTTGACTCAACTAGGACGTTTACTGTTAATTTGTGTAATTTAGCATAATTAATTCATGTTCAATATGTTTCTTACCAACCTAATTGTGATTGTGTTGATTATAAATAAGTTACGCACTGTTAATTTCCATTTCATTACAAATACAAAGCAGACAAATAGTGTTTAAGTTTCTAACATATCTCCTACATTAGCACCTGCACATACAACTGATGCACAAACATTAAAGTTTACCTTTAACAACAACACAAAATGTTTAATTTTTGAGTATCTAATCAATCCATCTTCATTCATTACTCTTATAAACATCAAAACAAATATTATTAATATTTTACATGAACTGGTATTTCCAATACAATCTGAAGTAGATGTTTCATTTTTAAAGAAATTATTAATTCTATTAAGCAATGATGCATTGAATTGCTAAAAAGGGATAGTAAAGACATTCATAACATTATAGCTAAATGATTTTTATTTCAAATAAATGCTGTTCTTTTGAACTTTTTATTCATCAGAGAATACAGAAAACAGCATTACGGTTTCTGCAATAATATTAAGCTGCAAAACTGTTTTCAATACTGACAATATAAGGAACATTTCCTGACCACCAAATTAATACATTAGAATGATTTCTGAAGGATCATGTGACACTGAAGACTGGTGAATTGAAAATACCTGGAGTAATGAAAGTATCTAAAAATTCAGCTTTGCCATTACAGGGTTAAATGAATAAATATGAATAAAAATCGAAAAGATATTAAAATAGAATATGGTTATTTGTTATAATATTTAATCCTATTGTATTAATATTTCACAAAACTATTGTTTTTATTTTTTAATACTTTTAATGAAATAAATGGAACTTTGGTGAGCATAAGAGACGTTTTTCTACTTTCTACTTACCATCCCCAAACTTCTGAACAGTCTAAGAATTATTATTTTATTTATTATTTGCCCATATTCAGATTTCATAAGCAAGCAAAAGTTAATAACTAAAGTTCAACTCAATCAATTCAACCAGCCAATTCATTTAAAAAAAAAAAAAAAAAAACACACACACACACACACACATACAGAATGACTGCATCCAAATCTTTCTTCCTGGACCTCACATGTAGTCCTGAGTTCCCAATAACTTAGGGATGTGCAAGCCTTAGCAAGTCCAGAGTGCAACACACAAATCCCATCTGAGAGAGAGTGTTTCTGCAGAAAGAGCCCACTGACTCCTGACAAATCAACATGAGGAAAAACCTCATGTAAATCTCAGCTGCTGCTGTCATGTTCGCACTCATTTTTTTCTCCCAACATGCTCACCCCCTCCCTTGCTCATACCTGTGGGAGTATTTGTTCACTTCTAGTTTGAATAAATAGACCTTTTCAGATTTATAAATACATGCAAAAGCAGGAGAGATGAAGCTGAAGACAAAGAAACACGGGAA
This sequence comes from Tor tambroides, assembly GCA_021397915.2. NCBI lineage: Eukaryota > Metazoa > Chordata > Actinopteri > Cypriniformes > Cyprinidae > Tor > Tor tambroides. The sequence continues at coordinate 11,788 of JAFVLL020000187.1, forward strand.
AAAAATCAACACTCAAATGTTGAGAGATCTGGTTTAGCGCGTAGCTTGTGGCCTCTCACACCAGTCTATTTCAGGAGTCCTTAGCGTTTCTCATCACCACTTAGACACACACACAAACACAGAGAGACCCTTCTCTCCACTGAAAATTTAAAACTGTTGAGCACTCCAGATAAATTTGTCCCAGGAGAGCACTGGCTTTTCTTTTTATAGTGGAGGCTTTCGCTGCTGTCATTTTTATGAGGAAGATCTTCCACTCATCCTTCCACCCTCCCCTTCCCTCTCTCTCTAGCTTAGACTTGCCACTGAAAGGTGTTTCATTCTTATCATCGGAAGGAATTGGGCACAGTGCTGGCTTAGCGCAAACAGATATTAGATATCTTTAGATTTGTCCTCAGCTCATATTGTAATGTTTTCAATTGCTTCTTTGCGAATTAGATACTTATCAGTTGTTTAATTAGAGATAGAAGTGCCGGACATTGTTCGCTAATTACCCAGAGAGCGTGAAACCATTTTGGAGAGGATTGAGCATTTGTTAGCGATATCTCCCTCATGGTGTAATATTGTGCCATTTAATTTTTTTTTTATACACTTAAAAAAAAAGTTATACACTTAAAAGCAAACATAAAATCAAAATTGACTTTTTTTGGTGTTATTGTGAGTCACTAATTGGTGCATCTTACCCGAAATTGCTATTTTTATTTTTATTTATTTATGCTTTTAAATAAATGTGGCTAAATGATGAAATATGGCAGAGGTCACCAGAGAGAAGTATTTCATTGTAAGACTTAGTTAATATTATCCTCCATAATATTTTCATTAAACGTTACAAGAGCAAAATAAACAAATTAAATAAATGAATAAAACATGCATGGATGAATAGTTAAAAATAATTTCAATAACACGCATTTAGAAAACCTGTGAATTAGAGTGAATTTCCATTTCATGTGAACTTCAATATTAGTCCAGTATGTACTTTCACAGTCCTGATGGATAAATCAAGCGCCATCCTACATTTCTGACATTCTTTGTCATTTTTACACTGAAATCTGCCAAGCAGAGAAACTGAATTTTGACTGTCATTGGTTATTTTTGATTAAGAAAAAAGTATCCGTTCTTAAATTGTCAATTTTGTCACGTTCAAACAATAAATCTCATTTCTAGTACTCATTGTTGTGTGAAAGAATGGCCACACAGAGCACAAATGAATCGATCATCTGTTCTTTATGGCTGGATTCCATGAAAAAAGACAAATATGAATTGCAAGATACTGTTATGAACTGAAATGTTTCATCTCTCATGTAGTTGACCAACCTTTGTTGCAACCAGGGACACACATTAATAAAACAGCTAGGCCTATGTCACCTGACATTTAATGTCCATAGCTCTTTAGTTAGCTAGAGATGAGCATATCGATAAAATTGTAAATATATTTCACAAACAAGAGTGTGTTTTACAAATATCTGTGACACGACAGCAGGTGATCACAGCCAAGCTGACATTCAGAAAAACAGCACAATTTCGAGCGTGATATTGCTTTTATACAACAATTTAATATAATTTGATATTGAGTAACTTACATTACAGACTCCATTTACATTTTTGCTTTACAAATTAGCGTTTTAAACAATTTAATTAAATAAATGATTCAGTGATTCCCTCATTAAGACACTTGTTCTTTTCCTGAATTAATCAGTATTTTGAATGAATTGGTTAAATGAATAATTCAATGACTCATAAAGACATGAATCAATGCTTATGAACAAATTGGTTGAGCAAATGATCCAGTGGCGGCTCACTTACAAACTTGCTGCCCCTAATGGTGTAACGATGGTCTGTCTAGAAGGCACAACAAGTTTATGCACTATAGGCCAATTGTATATACAGTATGTAATATATACTGTAAAAAAAATCCGTAAAATTTAAGGTAAAAAAAAAAAAAAGGCAACTGTGGTTGCCAGAATTTTACCAAAAAAAAATAAAAAATACGGTAGCAACATTTTAGGTCTTTTTATTTACATTCAATTTACATTCAAATACCGTAATTTCATTGACTGATATAATGTTAATATTCCAACCTACTGAAGTACTGAAATCTGTTTTGTACCTTTGTAATACACTGATAACCACCAAAAGCAGGTGGTGATGAGAAAGTCACATAATGAACCAAAGGCCACCACAAGCAGCTTTAAATATTAACATATATAGAAGGTGCTCAGTGTCATTCACACAAACACTAAACACTATCATGGTAACACACATGAAACTGAAATAATGCAAGAAACATTAATTGAACAACATTAGATGTAACACATATCCCTAATGTACAAAACTGATAAGAAAAAAACTAACAAGAAACTGTTATTTCAACAAAAACACATCTAATTTGAAATGTAATGCAAGGAATTCTGAGAATGTCAATTTACGGTTATTTAAATGTAAATTATATGTTCTTTTTCACTTCCAAAAACGGTATACTACCGTAAAATTACATGTAATGTCCAATACAGATTTTCAGCGTATATAGTAGGGCAGGAATGGCCAACTGGCGTATATGGCCCGCAATGTCTTTTAGTACGGCCTACTGGATCAGACTCAGTGATCAATTTGAAAGCATTTGAAAGTAAGTCACGTTCAGTTTATGATTTTAATACTATCTCCAACCAGGAGAGGTCACTAATTTGCAGCCCCTCACCGAATTAATTTCAGCGTAGTAGGACGTGTACTCTAATGTAAACGTTCACTAACATTAGCAAATAATAAATGAAAAACTAACCATGAAAACAGTATTTTCCAGTCAAGATGGTAAAGAGATTATCTTTTTAAATTCAAGGAGAATAACTATATGTTTGGATTGTTTGGGATTATATATATACACACACACACTACCGTTCAAAAGTTTTGGATCAGTAAGACTTGTAATGTTTTTTAAAGAAGTCTCTTACGCTCATCAAGGCTGCATTTATTTGACCAAAAATACAGAAAAAAAAAACAGTAATCTTGCAAAATATTATTACAATATAAAACAATGGTTTCTATTTTAATATACTTTAAAGTATAATTTATTTCTGTGATGTAAAGCTGAATTTCCATCAGCCATTACTCCCCATTAGCCATTATTCTAATATGCTGATTTATTATTAGAATTATCAATGTTGGCAACAGTTGTGCTGCCAAATATTTTTTTGGAAACTGCGACACTTTTTTCAGGATTCTTTGATGAATAAAAAGTAAAAAAGGACAGCATTTATTCAAAATATAAATCTTTTCTAACAATATACATCTTTGCTATCACTTCTTATCAATATAACATCCTTGCTGAATAAAAGGTTTAATTTCTTTCAAAAAAAGAAAGAATAAAAATGTACTGACCCCAAACTTTTGAATGGTAGTGTATATTGTTAGAAAAAATTTCTATTATAAATAAATGCTAACTTTTTATTCATCAAAGAATCCTGTAAAAAAAAAAAAATTATCACATGTCCCAAAAAAATATTAAGCAGCACAACGGTTTCCAGCACTGATAATAAATCAGCATATTAGAATGATTTCTGAAGGATCAGGTGACACTGAAGACTGGAGTAACGGCTGATGGAAATTCAGCTTTGCATCACAGGAATAAAATATACTATAAAGTATATTATAATGGAAACCATTATTTTATATTGTAATAACATTTTGCAAGATTACTGTTTTTTTCTGTATTTTTGATCAAATAAATGCAGCCTTGATGAGCATAAGAAACTTCTTTAAAAAACATTACAAGTCTTAATGATCCAAAACTTTTGAACGGTATATATATGATAATGTTCTGTAGGCCACTAATAAAAAGGGACCTCTGTAAATTTGTTTATTGCAAATTTACAGACAATGCAATTGAGATGTTTACATTGGCTTGTTTGGATGCTGTCAACTGACAACAAAATTTCCCTTCTGACTTAAGTTTTATAGTTAACAACATCTTAAACAAATTACATTACTTATACATTAATTTCTTTCAATAAAAAGGAAATTGAGTAAAACAGTATAAAAGGTGTGTGGACGTGGATTAGTAATCTGGCCCCTTGATATAAAAGAGAAAAAATGCTGGCCCTCATCACTATCAAAGTTGCCCATCCCTGTAGTAGTGGAACTTACCGTTAACCATTTAACAGGTTTTTACTATAGCATTTTTACAGTCTTTTACCAGTCATTTTTTACAGTGTATATACACAATCATTGTATATATGTAATTGCAATGTATTCCGTGACAGATATCAGTAGACTTATGAAGTTAATTAAGTTGTTTTTTTTTCTCATTTTAACAGGTTGTATCACATGTTTTCAACCAGATTTCTCCACCCAAAGAAAACAGAACCAAATGCCAATAACCATCTCTGCTACAACCTCAGCACTCTTCCTGCGCGGCAGATGTTTGCCAGTGCACTCCGCGGGAGCTGTTTAGAAATGTGCTGCGCAGTAGGGAAAATGAGTCAAACAGTCCCAGGTGGGAGAGTCTCCAAATGTCAGGATGTAAGTGTTTGATGAAGGGACAGTCTCGCGGAATTGACGGGATCTGTTTCGGTATGCCTGTTTGTGTAATGAAGACGCGTGCGCAGGTTAGCACGCCAGCTGGCTGCATACGAGAGGATCAAATGTGCGGTGCTGCAGGCACACCTGGTGCTGCGCACTTAAAAGATAGGTATAAGAAGAGCAACCACAGCCAAAGAAAAAGTCAAGGAGGGATGAGGAAACTACTCTGAACTCCCAAATCCCTGCGGTTAAAATGAGTGGGTTCCTATTTTGAAAGGGTGTTCTTGTGTGTGCGCCCTGCTGAAAGTAACAGCCTGAACTGGTTTAGGCTGGTGTTCAGCTGGTTTACCAAGCTGATAAGTGGTGCAAACCAGACCAGCAAATGAGATTTGGCTGGTTTAGAGAGTTTATTATTCATTTTTGGTAAGCTTGTACCTGTGCGTTCTCCAATATGACTGACCAGATCTGCAAAGTTTCACCCCTAACTGATGCACTGAAGGAGTCATTCATCACGAGTGATTCTCCACATGCTAACACGGATGGAATCAACCTGTGACTCATTAGAAATCTCCTCGGCATCCATCCTCCCTCTCCTCCTTCTCTTTCATCTAACTCCATTCATCTTCTTTAGCTCTCGCTCTCTCTCTTTCCCCTGCAAGTCTCCGTACTTACCTGCCTCCTCTTATCTCCTCTAAGGGCTGGTCTCTGAACAAAGCCCCTCTGCGGTGATTGAAGGAGAGATATAAAACAAAGAAAGGGAATAAATCTGGGATTTCTAAATTAAAGCAAAACACCAGATGCCACAGATCTGGTCTCTAACATCTTTAGGTGAAGAAAATATGCAAATCCCTCCTCCTTTGGGATTCATCAAATAGGCAGTTGACACACAATACAATTTTACTGTATTTTCAAAGAAAAAGGCCATAATTTTTGCATAGGTTTTTATCATTACTTTGAACAGCAGAGAATTTTGTGTATAAAACAATCTTTTCCAGTTGTATGGGTCCTAATTTCTTGCCAAATAAATAAAAAAATCTATTTTACAAAATTACTGTTCTAAGGGCAGTTCTAAGGTTATGGGACATTCAGAGCTTAGTCTAGCTTTTTATTACTATTATTATTATTTTAGAAGTATTGGTACACAATATATTTTACAACAAATGCCATTTTTAAGTGAATCTTATATAACTCAAGCTAAAAGTAAAAAGGTTCCTCTGACATCAGACATGTATGAAGTTAAAATGTTGAGAGTTTATTTCAAGATGAAGTACTTAAAAAAAAAGAACACTGGACATTTGTGTATTTCAGTTAAGCAAAAAAATCATATTTCTGTGCAGCCAAGAAAATAGAATTAAAAGACATAACTATCCTTATGAAATGAGGCGGAAGATTAGAGTACAGAGATAAAAGATAAAATGGTAGAAACAACTCTAAAATACGGATATACTTCTTAAGAAGAGTCCAAAGTAGTTTGTAAAAGAACTATTGATGTAAAATGTAATTTGCTGTCATTTAACTAGTAATATTTAAAAATAAATCATAAAATAATTAACTAGATGAAAAAAAGACAGTCATTAAAATAGTAATATTTAAGAGGAACTGCTTCCTTATGTGGAACTGCTTCCTGTACATTTTCTGCAATGTGGCATAATAGAAAAAGTGATTTTCAGCATTATTAAGGCTAATAGAGTTTAGAGATCTAATCATTTTGTGGATGCAGCATATGGCAGGCTACTGTTGGCAACAATGTGGCAAAATCATTTAATAGCTTGAAACATCCCACACATGCTGTATTCCATCTAAAACTATAATAGAAAACATTTTCTATTTTTTTATAATTGTAATGCATGCATTTCTTTTAACCTCATGTTAATTAAGGGCACTGCAGGCAAACAGATGTTTAAAACAGTATAAAAAAGAAAATAAAAGAAACGTGACTTTCAGTACAGAGTGATGAGATATAATTATAGGGTGATCATGCGTCTTCTTTTTCCCAGACATGTCGTGGCTGAGATTTATGAATTGCCTAAAATATCTGGGTTCTGGCTTTGGTTTCCTAATGTTTTCATGCTTGCTTAAAGAAGACCTATTACGCCCCTTTTTACAATATGATATTGTAAATATAAGTCTCAGGTGTCCCCAGAATGTGTCCGTTAAGTTCCAGCTCAAAATGCCTCACAGATCATTTATTATTTCCAGAATAGGGCTGTGCCTTTACAGCTCCTTCCTCAAATACTCTGCAAAAAAACAACAACATGGTTTTAGACACGGTTTTGATCATGTCTATAACGTTGAAATCATGCATTTTAAGCCATATAAAGTTTAAATTTCTGATATAGGGTTTTCTGAGCGTACACATCTGAAGCACGCACACATAGAACGTGGCTGTAAGTTTTCTTTCATGTCTTATTGCGCTCAAACTGTCAAATACACACAAGTTTGTTAAAAACACATGAGTTACAAAAACAGTCAGCTATGTCTGCGAAGGTAAACAGCTGGGAAGAAATCGCAAAAAGAAATTATTAGATCTGTGTGGCAGCAGCATAAATACAGCAAATAAATCAATAAATCCACTGCTCTTTTGTCTCCTCTGATGCTGGGACTCTAAATAGTGTTCGGGGCTGGTCAGTGCAGCCACAGACAGAACAGTTAGCACACTTTGCTCAAACTTTCGCCATGGCATTAGAACTGGCACACGGTTGTTGCTTGCGTAAACACGATGGCACTATGGGTGGAAACTTGTAGATTAAGGGGCAGTAATATTATAATAAGATCCCCTTTCTGCATCACAGGGGGAGTGAAATCTGAGCAGCAACTTGGAGAGAATGGCTTACCAAAAAATATTTACTGGGTTGTTCTTTTTCACGTTTTCTGAGTTGGCAGATGCACTGGGGATCCGATTATAGCACTTAAACAAGGAAAAAGTCAGATTTTCATGATACGTCGCCTTTAAGGTAGGGGTGTGCGATACGACGATTTTTGATCGTGGATGATAAAAAAAATGTCTCCACGATCTGCTTTTGAAGAAATATCATGCTACAGCGCTAATTCTATCAGTTGCAGTTCTGGCGCCTCCATCTCAATATACTGTATAACACGACATACATTGACTTCATATGTTAACTCAGCAGTAGGATACTGCACTTATTCGCAATCACAAAAGTACATTATTTACATGTGCTTTAAAGCCTTTCTGGTTAAACTTTTCATTTGCGTGGTGTTCTGAAAAGCCTGTCAACAACACCTTAATTATTACTGGACTAAGTTATATTTTGCACTAATACTGTCAAAAGACACACGGCTTACATATAACCTCAGTTGGTTATGTCTAAAATGAAAGTAAACAGTTGAGAGAAAAATGGATGCGTGCCTGTATATTAGATGCGTGCAGCTCTTAAAGGGACAGTACTAAACATGCTGCCGACTGTCATTGAAGGGACAGTTCACCCAAAAATTTAATTTCTGTTATTATTTACTGACTCACATGTTGTCCCAAACCTGTATTAATCTCTTTCTTGCGCTGAACACAAAAGAAGATATTTTGAAGAATGTGGGTAACCAGACAGTAGCTGGTCCCCATTGACATTGATAGTAAGAAAAAATACTATGGAAGTCATTGGGGACCAGCAACTGTTTGGTTACCCACATTCTTCAAAATGACATTTATGTTCAGCAGAAGAAAGAAACTCATTCACTCAACCTGCAAAACCATGTTCATGATAAAAAAAAGAGTTGACTTCTTATTCAGTCTGATGTTGTTGAATTACCCTTTCTGAACATAATAACAAAACTCTCTTACTTACTTTGACTGAGGTTATGCAATGTTTCATTATACTTTGCTTATAGGTATTCAATTCCAGCAGCTGGTATGGAAGAGTAAGTGTGGGAAGATAATTTATGGGGCCAAAAGACTTTGACTTAACCAGAATGAGGTTATGAGAAGTGCACCTTTGCTGAAGAAGAGAGAAAAGAGATGCTTTGAACAGATTTGGCTGGGGGCTAAATTCATACAAGAAAAAAAGCAACTGCTCTTCAAACAGAGCAATGGTTCCAAGGGACAAATTTGCTCACTGATTTTAAACATTGAAAGGGCAGAGCATTGTGTGTGTGTGTGTGTGTGTGTTTTAATCAAAACCGCAGGTGTGAGTGTGTGTAAGGACATCTTTGTCATAAATATGGATGTGGAGTTGTGTCTTCTCTCTGGCAGCATGCCATCCTGCAGCTCAGTGCTAATTCGTCTGAAACCTCTACAGCATGTCCATCGCCGACACAAAACAAGAGGTGACATCACCACTCTGTCCACCACAGCACTCATCAAAGCACCATCTGATCTAAGTCTATTAGTCCATTACCCTCACACATGGGTCTCAACCCCACAAGGTGAGAGCTACACACTGCAAGCAGCTCTGAATCTATTGCTCTGCACTTTTTATCCCTTATAAAGAGAATGTTATATATAGGACACTAAAAGATATAAATTACATAACATAAATCGTTCAAAACTGTGACAGATGCTATTTACATTTTAGAGTAACTATAAATATATATTTAAATTGTCTCACAATACACACAACAATGAAATATTATTTACCATATACAGTGCCCTCCACTAATATTGGCACCCTTGGTAAATATGAGCAAAGGCAGCTGTGAAAATAAATCTGCATTGTTTATCCTTTTGATCTTTCATTCAAAAAATTCACAAAATTCTAACCTATCATTGAAGTAAAACAATTGAAAATGGGGAGAAAATCTCATGATGAAATAAATGTTTTTCTCCAATGAATGTTGGCCACAATTATTGGCACCCCTAGAAATTCTTTTGAGCAAAATATCCCTGAAGTATATTCCCATTCATATTTACATTTTTAGCACACCAGGGTGATTAGGAGCATGAAAATGTCCAGCCATGACTTCTGTTCCACAGGATTATAAATATGAGGAACACAAATGTCAGCTTCCCTTAATCATCCATCACAAGGAGTAAAACCTAAGAATATAGTTCTGATGTGCAGAACAAGATTGCTGAGCATCACAAATTAGAAAGTGGCTGTAAGAAAATAGTTAAAGCATTGAAAATCCCCATTTTCATCATCAGGGCAATAATTAAGAGGTTCCAATCAACTAAAAATGTTAAAAATCTGCCTTGAAGAAGACATGTGTCTATATCGTCCTAATGCACGGTGAGGAGGAGAGTTTGAGTGGCTAAAGACTCTCCAAGGATCACAGCTGGAGAACTGTAGAGATTAGTTGAGTCTCGGGGTCAGAAAACCTTAAAAAAAAAAAAATGTCAAACAGCCCCTACATCACCACATGTTGTTTGGGAGTGTTTCAAGAAAAATTCTCCTAGCTCATCCAAAAACAAACTCCAGCATATTCAGTTGTCAGACACGACTGGAACTTCAAATGGCTCTGGCTTCTATGGTCACGTGAAACTAAAAAAAAAAGGAAGAGCTTTTTAGCAGCAAACCCACCAGATGAGTTTAGTACAAACAGGGATAAAAAAAGTACCCCATGTCCACGGTTAAATATACTGCTGGATCTTTAATGTTGTGGGCCTGTTTTTCTGCCGGAGGTCCTGGACATCTCGTTCAGATGCATGGCATCATGGATTCCATCAAATACCAACAGATAAAAAATCTAAACCTGACTGCCTCTGTTAGAAATCTTATAATGGGCCGTGTTTGGATCTTCCACCAGGACAACAATCCAAAAAACTAAACACAAAAATGGGTCACTGAGCACAAAATGAATCTTTTACCATGGCTGTCCCTGTCCTTGACCTGAACCCTATAGAAAATGAGTGAGGTGAACTGAAGAGAAGAAGCACCAACATGGAGCTGTGAATCTGAAGGATCTGGAGAGATTCTGGATGAAGGAATGGTCTCTGATCTCTTATCAGGTGTTCTCCAAACTCTTCAGGCATTATAGGAGAAAACTCAGAACTGTTATCATGGGAAAATGATGTTGCAATAATTGGGTGCCAATAATTGTGGCCAACATGAACTAGAGAAAGCATTTATTTCACAGTGATATTTTCCCCCCACATTCAATTGTTTTACTTCAATGATAGGTTAGAATTGTGAATTTTTTGAATGAAAGATCAAAAGGATAAACGATGCAGATTTATTTTCACAGCCGCCTTTGCTCATATTTACCAAGGGTGCCAATATTAGTGAAGGGCACTGTATATTATAAAATACTGTTACATATTAAAAAATACGGATAATATACTATTAAATATATATACTGTATATTTAATATATATAATTAATGTAGAAACAACAGAGCTATCAATTTATTCATTTATTATATTCATTTATTATATCATTTATTAGACTTCACAAATAACAACTTCTAATTTAAGTGAACTTAAAACAATCTTCAAATAAACCCGGTATAATAAATGTCATATTTACCTATGCCCTTCAGCAAGTAGGAAATACAAAGAAATTGAATAAAGTTATCAAACACTAAATTCTAAATTAAATATAGATGAATCCTTGAAGCTACAAAAGTTATTGATTTCTTCTTTTTTCTTATGTTCTTGGATGAACAGACATCACAGCAGCTGGGTTATTAGGTTATTTGGCTGCTATTACTATAAGAGCTGTGACCGCTGAACGTGGCGCGGATCTTACACACATGCTCGTAGTTTCATTTGCGTTTTAATATGAAAAGATACAGGCTACAGCACGCGTCGCCAGATTTGTGTGTGCAGTTGAAGAGCACAATATAATGGCTGACAGGACAAACAAGTCATTCATTGATTTGTTCATAATCGAAAGTCAAACAATGTGTATGGCTCGGATATGCAGGCAAAGTAACTGGCAATATAATGTCTAAAATGAAGGCTTCTTCTCAATATTAACTTCTCTTTTATTGAACAGTTGTATAAAAATGCACCAATTTAGGGAATAACAGCACTATTGTTTGTGTAATATACTGTGCGATATAGCATATTATAGTAGGTTATATTAATGTTTACTTTTATAATAGTATGTGTTTTTGTATTTTTCTATTTCACGTTTGAGCTATTTGCTTTTTTGAACAAAGATACAGAGAGCGGAGACAGGAAATGATGGGGTGAAGAGTTTCTGTTTGGAAAATGTCACATTCGAAGCTGCATTCGAACCATAGATCATCTGCGTAAAAACACCAATACATGCTGCACCCTCCAGGCCACTTCTCGGAAATCTAAATAGCATTTTTCTTAGCTTTGTCTGGTTCCACCAGGCTACTGGGGTGCAAATAGCCATGCTGTGTAGCTGGTGCTATTTACACCCAGTGCAAATAATCACTCCGTATTTTCCCCGTTTCCTGGCCGAGAGCTTATTTGACATAACAAAGGTGCATGTGAGCTGAGAGCGCAGCTCTGCAGCCAGACTCTGCTGGAAAGATGTGAATGTGTGTGTGGAAAAAAACAAAAAACAGTGTCTCTGTGTGTGTATGTGTGTGAAGGACAAATACAGAAAGCAGAACACTTGAAAGGAGGATGTGACAGAAAAAAAAAGAGAATAATTCAGACAAGAGAGGATGAGAAACGTTGGAAAGAGCAGAAGGAAAGGAAAAAGGTGAAGAAAGAAATGCTGATAGGGAGTCGAAAAAGAGCGATTGCACCATGGTGTGTCCGCAACAGATGGTCGGTCGCTGAGGAGTGAAAGAAAAGGAAGCGGTTGGGAATGATGTGTCCCTCTCATCGTTGCAAGCTGAAAGCAACTATCAAAACTCTGTTTCATCTTCTGGAGAAAGCAACCATTGTCCTGTTTACTCTCTATTAAACAACGCAATACGCTATCAAGCCATGTTTCCATTACTTTCACTGTAGACATTACTATGATCACTGGAAGAGGGTAACTATGAGGCCAGCGACACTCATTTTCTGCTTTGGCTCACTCCTTCTCTCTATTTCTCGGAATGCAATGTTCTCTGGAGAATGAGCTGCAGCTTATTGTGCACCTCAATGCCACTGAGCATTCAGCCCACTCCTCCAACACATCAGAGTGTTCTTGAGATGCACAAGGAGCATGTATGCAGATGTGACTCTGTTGAGGGTTGAGTGTGTGTGTCGGACCAAAAGAAAGAGAATCCTGAGTGTTTGGATCGAAGGAAAAAAAGAGGTTTCCAAAGAGGTCAACGTGTTATGGTGAGCTGAATGAAAACGTGAACATCTCACCAAATACTTGGAACCTTGACCCATCGGCTTTCCACTGTCATCAGCTCTTCTCTACTGTTCCTGCAGCTGTCTGTTTTTCCCCTCATAACCTCCAAACATCACATGATCCTATTCTCTTACAAACATTTGGCAGTTTTGCTGTCTTTGTGCAGTTTTCTTTTATTGAGGCTCTTCTTGCCTGAGCCACGGCCTACAGATCGCCCACACATCGGTGGTTCCGTTCTGATTGGCAGGTGCTATGCTTTCAGAAGTCGAGGAGACCTTTAATGTGATTTTAATACAGTTTTCAACTGTACTTATGTACAAGCCATTAAAATACAGAAGAAAAAAAAATCTAAAACAATGGCAAAACATTAGCAAGTGTAGTACACTTGTTGCAACGTTGTTAGAAAGTCTGGTTACAGGAGGCTCTCCTGACTCTAGAAATCACACAAAGGCATTCATGAGTGAACAGTGGCTTATACAAAGTTATTTGGAGAGAAGGAGATGATCTTATGACTCTACTCCACCGAATGCAACTGGGAATCATACACACGGTATAAAGTGTACTCAAGGCCACGTGTTAAGCAAAGTAATACACAAATCTCTTCCTTACACAGGCACTCAAGCACGTGTACACGCACAAATGCGCACGCTTCAACACATGCTCATGCATGCACAGAAAAATGGCCCTTGGGAAGGCAATGGCATCGCTAGCCACTGAGGTTGAGAGTAAATGCAAGCACAATGTGAAAAATTGGGAGTTGAAGAGCAAGGACAAAGGCATGAGGACAGAAAAATTGACAGCCAGTGTTCATCATGCTTTTTCACTCTAAGAAGCTTTGATACGCAAATGAGTTTCAAGCAATATTGGTAGACAATGCCAAGGATATAAAGTCAACCATAAGATATAAAGTCATAACTGTGTGATACAAAGTCTTAGTGAAGTATACAATTTTGCACAAAACACACAATACATAAAATACATAATTTTGAAATATAAAGTGAAATTGACCTCCTCGTATTCAGATGTATTTTTAGTGGTCCAATCACAACTAGTCAGCCGAGAGGCACCAATATAAAAGCCAATGATTTATAAAGTCGCAAATATAACAAATATAGTGACATACAGTATATAGAAAATATAAATACAAAATATCAAAAAATATAAAATGACATAGCCCCTGTTTACACCTTGTATTCAAATATAGTTTTATTGATCCAATCAATCAATCAATCAATCAAATCAATCATCATTCTTGATTTAATTTAAGGGAAAAAAACAAACAGCTAAGATTTAAACAGATCTACAGAAACAACTATAATTGTGAGTTATAAAGTCACATTGTGAGATAAGTGGAAGACAAAGTGGAAAAATGTAAAATATGTTGAAATGAAGTAAAAACTGTAAAAATAGTCAGTCACACTGTGCAATACAGTATTGCAAGGAAAGAAGTCACATTTAAATAATTATGTTTTTTTTTTTTTTTTTTTTAACTGTATGGCTAAAATAGACTTCCTTTGTGCAGCACAATAATCTGAGCCTCAAATGACATTCTGTGTGACATTCTGACTAACTGCACCTGTTCCAGCATTGATTGGCACTACAGTTCATGCTACAGCTCTTTTACCCTTATTCCACCAGAATGTCAAAGATGCATCAATAGTTCAGCTTTAAAGTCTCAATTCGGCATTTTATTCCAAGAAACACTTGTGTGGAAAACACTGTCTACACTGAAACTGTATTTTTCCTTCTGTTCCACCACTTTAAAGTTGTTAAAGGTAGGTTTGGCACATCTCCTGTAGTCGGATCGATGCGTTAGATTGCTTTGTCTTCTTTTTTACAAACCGCGAAGCGTTCAGGGCACTGATTCAGGTACAATGAGCAGAGACTGCTTCCTATTGGCATTGACTGCTGCTCATTAACTGTCTAAGCCATAGGTAATTAACTACAGAAAACACCAATGCATCCCAGACAATTCTTTCCATTATGAAGGAGAACATGGGTCCCAGAAACCTCTGCGCTCAATGGCCTTTTCTCTCTTTTTCTACACATTTCTCTTACAGTCCTGGTTTTAACAATCTTTTCTGTCTCTCCCGTGAGCTATTCAATCACGGCTTGTGATCACCAAGTGACTAAGGATGGCGCAGACAGGGCTAACTCTCAGTGGAGGGTGGGAAGGGTTATACAGCTCCAGAATGACAACTAATCTGAGCCTCAGAAAAAGACTCTGAAACCTCTAGTGACCGTGTAATCATAACACACACACACCCAGCACTGTCTCAAACTACTAAATCCATGTGAAGAGTGAACAAGAGATGCAATGTGTGAGTGATGCTGTCTGAATAAAAACAAAACAGGCCTCTATCTGGGTACTTGGATAGCAAGTTTTACCAAAATAAACAAACAGAAAATGTCATCATGCTCTGATAGTAGCTCTCTGAGCAGATGAATATTTGCACAAGCCACTTTTGCATACAGCCTTATTCAAACACTCAATATCTGCTGAACAGCAAAAAGACTAACAAGGTAGAGCGAAGTCTCTCTTAACAGAAAATAGACCACTCTAAAGAGGGACTGAATGGTCCTTTCAAACAAAATAGTCCCTTAACCATTCTTTGAGTTAACATGACATCAAAATTGGCCTTATTAGATGTACCTGATCAGGTACAAAGGGCCATCAATGGAGAAAAATGCTCTAGCAGACTACTAGATATTATTTCTTCTGTGGAACACAACATGATTATTTCAAAACATCTTCCTTGGTGTCCCACAGAAAAAAAGAAAGTCCTACCATACATAAGAATGAGTAAATAACAGAATTTTCATTTGTGGGTGAATTATCCCCTTAATTTAATTTCGGACATGTATATTTCATATTTTAAACCTCCTTTATAGGACAAGACTGGATGATATTTGGTAAGACTGGATATTAGAAGCTTAATGCTTCTATTACCTTCAGAAAAGGGAATGAATGGCCTTCCAGGCACTATAAAAGTCCTACATGGTATAATAGCAGATAAAGGTCCACATTGTTTAATCTCTATTCCACATTACCCCTCACAACCACCACATCATCCCCCTAAAGCTCCTCTAATCTACCGCCAGGTCTGATCAGGGACAAGTCTTTACCCCACAACATATCTTAACCTATCAAGTGCACATGAAATATGTTCTTAATGATTATGTAAGACAGAAATAATCAGTTTTTCTGAGTGTGGGATGGATCTGGCTGGTTTTAGACTCTGTGAGTCATATTGATGGATTCAAGAGGATTCCTACACTGCTGTTATGTGCTGTTGATTGCATTATTATCTAAGGCTATTTTTATCATTTTATTTTGATGTAGAAAAGAAAGAAGAATGAAACACGTGGTGTGATGCATTAAGACTATATATCCGCCGTAGGTTGTAATATTATGGTGAATTTTTGTATAATAAGTAATTGCATAATATGTAATATTAATAATAACGTAAACATGATATTTTCAATTATATATATATATATATATATATATATATATATAACCTATATTTGTATTTTATATTATTCTCCAGAAAATATTTTCTATCTGCTCAATACAATGACAATATAAAAAGTTTGCTTTATAATATTTATTAATTCATAATAATAATAATTCTTTATCATATTTATTCATTCATCATAATATGAAAATACATAGCTGCCTTTATGTTTTAGGATATCATTTTTGTGTAACTTTGAAAGCTGCTGATCTAGGTTATAATAATAGTAATTGTGACCAGCTGTTATATAATGCAAGGAATTAAAGTCTTGACTTGCGCCTCATTCATAAAACACAAGCAGAACAAATTTGTATGTAAATCGTCTGTGAAAGCATTCTTTCATGAATTGGCAGAATGAATTGAATGAGACAATTTACGTAAGAATGGTTTTTAGATTTGCACACCAATTCAGTTCTGCTCATGTAGCATGTAAGTGAACTGGTCTCTTAATTCTTCAAAACTGCACATATGTTTAGTACCGCTCTGGTGGTCTGAGCCAGTTCTTGCACATAACTTGCTGGGGAGGGCATGCATAAAGACAACAAAGAGAGTTCGGACTGTGTAGAAACATGCCACTTAGCCCTTTCAGTCCTCTTAACGTCCACCGTGCTCCATCTTGAACCCGGACAGATGCTATGTTTAATGCCTTAATTCTGCTCACTGTCAGCAATCCAATCTCTCTGATACTTCAACACCGATTCCAATTTAAAAAGAGCCTGTGATCCAATTTGGCGACTGGCAGCTTCCCAGTGCCCATGCTTGGAGAGCCGTTTGTATGAGCTAGGCTTCCGCTAAGGGCTCCCGGGCACACAAGCGCTAGCATTTAATTAAGTAGCAATTAGGATGAAAAAGAGACTACAGTGCTCCGATTTACGTTCACAGCAGAAGAGTACGACTGGAGCACAAAATATATAATATAAAATAATAAATACACAAGTCTCTGGAGTTTATAATGTTTTCTCTTCATTATTCGGCCCTGGTTGCCTTCCTCCCCCGAGCTCCCTAAAGATGTCCATGTCAGCCAAGCCAGCGTGCAGCCAATCGAGAATAGAAAGAAAAACACTTAAGGCAAAAATTACACATCTGTGTTAACTGCGAGATGAAGCAGAGGGTGTTTCTTGGAAGGTGAAGCAAGAATCATTATCGTAGTGCAATTTAAGTATTTAGGAACATAAAAAGCATGTTTTCACCCAACCTAAACTGGCTTTCTAGTGTCAAACTGCATAAGTTTGCCTCAGAAAAAAAAAAAAAAAAAAAAAAAAACTAAAGAGACAACATGATTTTCAAGGGAAAAGGCTGAATTATTGATGAGAAAATGGGTGTCCCACTGTTACCAAAATGGAATCTCCACCATGACAAACAGCAGAACAACAACACAATCAGAGCAGACAGCAAAACAAAGCCCGGACACATTTATGTGGATTTATGCGCACAGCCTCGTGCATTATGTTAAACTGACACGGAACGAGACTACAGTAGCTTCGGTGATGGGTCGTAATCAAGAATGGAAAAACTGTCAGCGTTGCTCATTCTGACACGGTCAGGCAGAATTTCAGTCAGTATAATCGTCTGGATCTGTCCCAGCGGTTTGGGCAGCTCTGAGAGGCGCTTACATTATTGCTAAAACGAAGAGCAGATCGTTCCCTCATGATATTCTGACGAAACTCACAGCTAGAGCCGATTTACATGCTTATCTGAAGGAGCGAGATGGTCTAAAAGACCTTTTTCTTTTAGAACTAATTGAACTCAACAGCAACACTAGCCAAAGGATCCTAGCCAAGAAAATAGACATCAGAGCAGACTGCCACATACATTTGGCTATCGTGCAGCAGCTACGGCTTATACTTGGCTGACAGCGTGCAGATTTATGACAAAACATGGTATAATGAATAATTTTGCGGTATAGGGAAGCAGATGTTGTTTTTGCCTTTTGCTTTTATCAATAATGAAACGTCAAGGACTATATGACAGGACCTCAGGGCAGCGCTGCAGACATTGTGGTCATGGGGAATGTGTCTTTTTCCACATCATAAAGAATGTCACCCTCTGCTCTCAGCGGTGACAAATGGTAACCCGATTCTATACTGCCAATCGCCGTTCACCCTCATTCCCTTTCACTGCTCGCCCTGTTAGAACGCTAAAGCGTCAGAACCCACTTTGTAGAACAAAAAGAGTGGCCAAACAAATAGGAGAGAGGAAAATTCAAAGAATTTATGCTGGAGAGAGAATGAGGGAGGGAGAGAGAGAGAGAGAAAGAGAGACTGCTGTGGTTGCCATGGAAATGCTAATTCAATTCCAAGGCTAGAGGTTGGGAAAAAAGACAACTCCTTATCACTTTGACTTCTCTGTTTCTCACAAGCACAAAAAACAAATGGCTTGTTTGCTTGATGCCGTTGTGCTGATGGCACTCACGTCTAAACGTTCCTGACTCTGATGGTCCCTCCCTTTACTTGTGCTCGTTAATTTAAACATCCGTCGTGATATTTGCTCATGGAAGAAGATAAAAATTGGAGTCCTCGCTGCACAGACAGGAGTAATTTTGAGGTGCCCTCAATGGTTCATTAAACAGGCTGATAAAAAAGTTTTAAGAGAAGAAAATACATGCAGTATTCAAATTACAAAATAATTCTTAACATAATTATTGTTTTGGTGAAGAGCGTGCTGGGTGCAAATAACTAAATGAACTTTGGGGGCTCATTTTTGTTCACTGTTATTCATTTAAAAAGATATGCTTTAATAAACAATACAATTTAGCAGAAAGCTTAGATTCTTATTTTCAGTTCAACAACACTCAGTTCTAGAGGGGAAACTTTAGCATTCAATTATGCAACATGTATTCTTGGAGAGCTTATGACTTCCTTTAAATTATGAAAAATGTGAAATAAAATATCTTGTCCAAGTTCCCTCTCTCTGTTTGAGACAAAAAGGCCCACAGAAAGCATTTTAATCATTTCAAAAAGTGAAAATTCAAATAGTTTAGTTCACTTCTTTTTTTTTTTTTTCTTTTTTTTTGTGGAAAACATGATTATTTGATGAATAGAAAACAGCATTTATTTGAAATGGTCTCTAATTTTAATGTTTTGGCTAAGAAAATTGCACGGCTGAATGCTTAATGTTATGCATCTGTTAGTAATAGTGGAGCTGAAATTAAAAAATGCCCACATACTTTTGGCCCATGTAGTGTATATTTCAGGCCTTAATATGATGACCACTTCCTCAGGCATAACCATGACAATTTCAGAATGACACAGGTACAACTCAAATCCTCCACCCTAATTCTCCTATATCCTCTCTTATTATGCACTGCTATTCATTCCCTACATTTTCTCTGACGGATCTTTGCATCAAGCCAGTAGAAAAACGAGGAATGAGTCTCTCCTGTCTTTTCATCTGGAACAAAAAACCATCTGTTCTCAGTGGAGGCAAATATTAAGACAAGGAAAATGAGAAATAAGAGACATCAGAGGCAGAGAGGAGAGAAAGACAGGAGTAAATGGGATGTAATGAGTGAAGCAGAAAGAGTTGCTGAGAGACCTGTGGAGAAAAAGAGAGGAAGAGAAAGAGAGTTTCATGGTGACACGGCTTTCTATTTTTCTGTTCTCTTGCTTAGAATGTGAAGGTTTTTTGCTGCATTTGAATTGAGTAGACTGTTGACTGGACCTGTGTTACAAAGACAGGCCCTTGGACTGTTATAACGTAATGCATAACAAAAGCATAACAAAATAGCATAACAAAAGGTAATGTCACATACATGAACAAAGAATCATGTGATTAATCCACAGACGCTTGTGATTAGTGCTTTTTAGGGCCCTATGATTTCCACGGTGTGGAAAACGTGGACAGAATCACAGAATCCAAAAACAGAATTTACTGTACAGCATAACACGGAATGTCACTGAATTTGCCAAATTTTGGAAGGATACATCAAAAGTAGGTCAGTACATTTAAATAAAAACTAGATATGGACTATTATCTGTGAATATTAAGCCGCAAAAATACAGTTTAAATATGAATCCTGCATGTTTTGCATGACGCAGACTAGAACTGCTCTGAGAGTCATCTCATGAACATTTACGATTTCTTTTGAGCAAAACTATCGTCATATCATATACAAACATAAATCTAAAGGTCTCCGCAGCAACCCGTTCAAAATAAAAATTCAATTTAACTTGAAGAAACCGTGACAGAAATATTACTCAGTGCAATGATGCAATTCCAAATGAATGTATGATTCAAAGACTCGGTCATACAGACAGTCATTTGTTTTTAACCAGTTGGCTGAATGAATGATTCAATGACTCACTCATAAGGACAGCCACTAGATCATTTAATGACAATCGCTGAATTCAGAACTGCATACTAACAATGCTTTATCTATTTATTCCATATTAAAATATGGAAAATAATAAGAGTAGTATGCTAGTATTCAGTTCCAAATTCACTTGTTTAATTCATGAATTCATCCTTGTTCTGAATGAATCATTTAATAACTCACTAGGGATGTCACGAGAACCGATACTATGATACCAAGTCGGTATAAACATTTTAAAATCCTGCTGGTACTTGTTTTTCTTCAGTAGCTTAAGTACCGATGGTACTGAAGGTAGCAACTAGCGAGGCTGCAATTCTTGGCTGCATACTGGCAGTCCAAAATAGGTGCATACGTGCGTGCGTGCATGTGTGTGCGCGTGTTTATGAGTGCACCTGTAGCCTCAACTGTTTTATTTATTGTCAGACAGTTTGTTTGATAACTATCTTTCTTTCTCTCTTTAAAATTGTATTTATTATTTGAAGGCCAAGTGCCACTAATGATGTGTTTTTGTAATGTTAAAAGGTTTAAATAAAGGAGTTAATGTTCAAGTATTATTGTTATTTTTTTTCCCCCAGTGGTATTGACTTGGAATCGAGTATTGTGCACTTTTAGTGGTATCCGTACCAACTACAAGATTTTTGGTATTTTGGCATCCCTATAACTCACTCATAAACACAACTGCTGAAATCGGAATAGCATGCTACTCTTTCAATATCTGCCATACAAAGATACAATAAAAAAAGAAAAAAGAAATAAAAGTAGTATGCAAATTCAAGAATTAAATCATTGTTTTGAATTAACTGGTTGAACCTGCAAAAAGAGGCACTGAAAAATACATAATAGAATGTAATAATGTAAACCCCTAATACACTAACACAGACAGGTGAAATGAAACAAACAGTGAAATGTCTCAGTGATGCTGGATTGTATATCAGTGTTCTTGGAACTCTACTCGACCAATTAGATTAGATGAAAACATAATGATCAACTGATGAATGAGCAGGAAGGACCATTTCCCCGTCTAATCATTCATCTCAAGATCAGACTGATCTCACCTTCCACTGGCCATTTCTAACAGCAAAGCAGAACATAAATTGGCCTAGCAAAATTACTTCTCCCAGTCGAACACATGCTGCCATCAACAGATGCCCTCCAGGCTGTTTAGCAAGGTGTGCAGAAATTCGCTATTACAATGAAACATTGACCTTGATCCTTTTATTCAACTGGATGAAAATCAAACTCCTCTCCCAACGGTTGAAGAACAGAAGAGAGCCAGGCTGGTGTGGGCGAAAGTATCGGATTAGGCGAAAGCTTTAGAAAGGGTACTAGCTTTCTATTAGCCTTTGCTGTGTGCTTGTATTTGCTTTATTTTAAACCCGTACTCACAATCTAAAGTACTAATGAAAGCAAAAGAGTACTGATGATTGTAAATGTGACCCTGGACCACAAAACCAGTCTTAAGTCGCTGGGGTATATTTGTAGCAATAGCCAAAAATACATTGCATGGGTCAAAATGATTGATTTTTCTTTTATGCCAAAAATCATTAGGATATTAAGTAAAGATCATGTTCCATGAAGATATTTAGTAAATTTCCTATTGTAAATATATCAAAACTTCATTTTTGATTAGTAATATGCATTGTTAAGGACTTCATTTGGACAACTTTAAATGTGATTTTCAAACTATTTTGATTTTTTTTGCATCCTCAGATTGCAGATTTTCAAATAGTTGTATCTCGGCCAAATATTGTCCTATCCTAACAAACCATACATCAATGGAAAACTTATTTATTCAGCTTTCAGATGATGCACAAATCTCAATTTTGAAAAATGGACCCTTATGACTGGTTTTGTGGTACAGGGTCACAAATATCTAGGGAAAGCCGTAGGACACGTTACAAGCAGGCCGCTAACACATGTGTCCCCCCAAGTTGCACCGGGGCGGGTTTTAATCCAGGACTAATTATGGTCCTAAAAGGTTTCAGATTGATAGTGGGTACGTGAGGGAAGCGAGGGCTTGGGAATGTTTCTTGTTGTGGGAAAGAGCTAATTTGTCAAATGAAATCAAACAGCTTTCTCAACCTGCTAAACCGGCTCTACTGCCAAAATCCTCCTCTGCTGGTTTAGCAGCTCTCTTTTCCATATCATGTCCAATTTGCATGATCCATGTAAATTCCCCACAAACTACGTTTGGCACTTGCTTTTCAAGCCAGAAGTCAGAGGAAAAAGGGCAAAGGAGAGCATTGCGTGAGCAGATTTTTTACATATACACAGTATATGCTGATTTTGCACGTTTGCGTGTGCGAGCGGCGATGTGCGCCGTCACCTCGGCTAACCTGTGGCAGAGCGATTTACAAATGCCGCTTTCTCCGCCCGCCGGAGGGAAATATTTATTTTTTCTCATTTCTATCTGCAAGATGATCGATCAAAGCTGCTTGTTTGAAGATAAGGCTAGTGATGGCAAATCCGCTTGAGTAATTGTGCAGTTAAAGATTGCCACAGCGCAACCTCTCCATCACTCTCCACAATCAAGCTGATAAATCCTTCAGCCCCCACCCCCCTCATCCGCCGGCATCTGACTGCGCACCTATCCTTCACTTCGGCTGAGGGGGATGCGGTGTGGAAAACTCCGGAACCAAACGCCGACTGCACAGGGAGGGAGAGGTCTCCTACTGCACAATTTCATATGCTTCTGCTCTGTGTTTATCAAAGGACATCATGACTTTGCCACACTTTCTAGCAATGAAAACGTCACGCAGAGTGAATAAAACAAGAGAAAGAAAAGAACTATGCAAGGGTTTTTTCCCCCCTCCATTTCACAATTGACCCTTTCTTAGCCCTGTCATTTTTTTCGTCAGTTTTATATGATGTGTGATTCTTTTTCTCTCTCAATTTTTTTTTTTCCTGTCAGGTACTTGCAATGCTGCAGCGTTAAAGCAGTACATCATGGCGAGACCCTCTTAGTAATGGCCTTCAACAGGTCTCTAAATACAAAAGCAAAAACTGTAATTACAGCGCAAATAGCTACTGGGCATAATGAGAGTCTAATTCTGCATCCTGAGTAAATGTGAAAAACACTAACCATACATAAAATCCAGCACTAGTCCACTCTGTTTCATATTATGGGTCTCTCTCATCAAAAACAGTACATTTTACCGCATTAGAGCTACACAAATACCATGGTTATTTTTATTTATTTATTTTTTGTGAGACTATTACGTGCAGCTACTTATCTATTTTTAAAACAGAAATAACTTGAAATGTATGCTTGTGCAAACAGTTCCTGTTACAAACAGGGTTCAAATCCACAACTGCCGACATGAGAGGTAGACATGCTAATAAAAATGCTAATATATAATCATAAAAGTCAAAATTGAGATACGACAAAAAGTCAAAATTACATCAACATAATGCTGAGATACAAAGTCAAAACTACAAGATACAAAATTATAATTAAGAGATGAAAAGATAAAAGTCTTATGTCATGATTTCTTT
This sequence comes from Tor tambroides, assembly GCA_021397915.2. Lineage (NCBI taxonomy): Eukaryota > Metazoa > Chordata > Actinopteri > Cypriniformes > Cyprinidae > Tor > Tor tambroides. Next base: position 35,784 of record JAFVLL020000187.1, read on the forward strand.
TTTTTTTCCTTTTACCTCATAATTATGACCTTTATCTCAAGCACACACTACAAGACTAGGTCTCTCAGCCTTTTTGACTGTAGCTATGATCCCGAAATACGCAAGTTCATTCTTGACAATCAAACAACATGGAAGAACAGCTTGTGGTCATTTTTACACTGATACACAAAAAAGAAACAAAAAAAGGTAAGTGCTTGTGACACATAGTTTTACTTCTTGACTTTAAAGAATAATGTGCTATACAGCAATGGAATCTGCCTAACAATTCTCAGATTATGTGTACTGAAGAGATATTTGATGGGCAAATAAAGAGCAAAAAATAAGTTATAATTACACAGGCAATTTTGCTAATGTGACTTTTTACACCTATAATTAGGTTTGTCCTTGAATTTGACAAAACCTTTAAGACATCAGCATTCAAAGCATAAAATATGAGATTTAGACGGCAGGTGCACTAGAATTTGCTTTATTCTCAGAGAAATGATGGACAGAGCATGTCAGAGGCTAATGAGATCTGATGATATACACTCGTTCTAAGTTTATCCTCATTATTGAAAATGAGAGCTTTATATATAGCTGCCTCTAGCCGTTTAGAAAATGCTATAATTACGCCGTTTGACAGCTGTTCTATCATACTCCATTATTGTACCAGCAATGTATACTGACAGAGGCGTACAACTAGGAATGCAGCACAAGAAAATCTTATACTGCTTCCTCATATACTGTACGTAAAACAGGTTTCAATTACTAAGTGTGCACACAAAATTCAAATCTGTGTGGAACAATTTCACACAGAAATCATAATTTATCAATAAAGTTGCAGATTTATTCAATATCATATTTGGGGGACCCCGACATCAAAACGTTTAAAATCCATGATCTATGCCTACGTATATGTTGATAAAAAGTTAGATGGTTTCCAAAATGGCATACTTGACTTGGCCTTGCTCAGATATCTCAGTCAAGAACACAAGGACACGTTTGCACAGAGTGACAAATGGCTGTACAGGAGCAGTTGAGCGGAAAGTCCTTGTGTGCATATGGTTTGGGCGTGTTACTAACTACCTCTGGGCATGTGTGCCCTCATTTAGAATAATATGGATTTATCAACATTAGAATAAGGGTGAACATTTTGTGTGAGAACCTTTTCTGTGCACCTAAATACACAATTTGTACACAATTATAAATGAATGAGACCAAATCCGCGATGCTTTTAGTATCAGCATATGTGAGTCCTGTCAAGTGGTTTGTGCAGGGTTTTGGAACAGCACTATCCCCTCATCTCTCACCCCGCTTTGGTGCAGGGAGGTGAATTAGACTTCAAACCCAACCTAGAGAGACTTTCCAGCAGTTAGAACCTGACATATTCATGTCCCCTCTCTCAAAATACCTTTGTTTGACTTCAAAGTCACATTCAGATCAGATCTACAGACCTTGACTTTAGCTTCTCTCCTCTTCTTTATATAGAGAGACTTTTTCCAGCCAGAGCAAACTTTGCCTTTCTCCTGTCAGACAAAAACCAGGGTGCAGTACTTCACCACTGTTTAAAAAAAAAAAAAAAAAAAAAAAGTAATTCACCAGGGTCTTCATCACTGCCTTGTTGGATATGGCCTACAGGAATTTGTCCTTTTCTGTGAGGAGGACACATGATGAGGCCTTGTAAATGATCAACATGCCTCTGAAATACCTTCCAAAGGGCAATTGAGAGATTTGACATATAAATAGACCAAATAGCCACGATTCACTTCATAAAACTAGTCATCACAAAAAAGATGATCTTCAGATTGCTTAAGACACTGGGTTAACTAGATTATCCAACTTTTGCATTTTATTCTACTTAATATATATGTGACCTGTGCTGGCAAAATGAATCACAATGAGTTAATTTTATGTTTCGAATTTTCCATAGAAGACCTTCAAAATGATATATGATTTGTTGGAATTGGACAAAAAATGACAGAGCTACACCCGTTTGAAGTCGACAAAATCAGCAAAGTTGATTCTGAGAAAAATTGAGTTGAAGTTTTCCAAAGTTTCCAAAGCAAAATCACCTAGCAACGTTGCATTGTTTCTTCCACTTCCTTTCTTAATATTAATTAGGCTACTATATTAATAATCACAGTATAGCCATTTTTTATTTTATCTTTGTTATTAAAAATAAGAACAGATGCAAAAAAAAAAATTAAATAAAAACAACAGCAGAACAAATATAAGAAAGAAACAAATAGTGGATTACTTTTTTTCCATTTTACTTCTGAACAAACGAATTCAAGTAAGAAAAACAAATAATCAAATGTAAATATCACTTTAGTGTGTTCATTACAAACAAACTGATTATTAAAACTACAAACACAGTTCAATCAAGAGCAGCAATCTTTTCTTTTATTGTTAGATTATCATTAATGAGACAGGCGGCCTATATATGAAGACCTACTGTACTACACGAATCTAATATAATGTTACACATCAGAGATTTTTCCCCAACAGTTCCCCAAACATTCACTTAAGACATAACTGATTATGTTTGCGTGAATAGCCTGCTTAAATACTGTGCATACAGTATGTGTATATTTATCGGGATCGCGCACTGGCGGAAGTGCCTTTATATATGCGATTCAAATGTCAGTCAGTTTACCAAAAAAAATGTACTCCTTTCGGGAAACATACAAATAAAGATGATTTTAGATGTTTAATTACTATTTGAAGCAAAGCTGAATTATGATTGCTAGATGATGGGCTTAATGAACTAATTTTTGTGAAAACCGGAAATTCGACAAAATCGACATTTTTCACTTTTTTTGCCTGTACTTCAAAATTAGCCCGTGCGCATTCTGACTCATTTTTGTATTTTAGAAAATATTTCATATTTTATACATTTCTTTGTGGAAATTAATAAAGTATTTTTCTTACCTGATCTTAGGCATTTTATTTTATTTTTAAAAAAGAAACTAATACTTTTATTTAGCAAAGATACAACACATTGATCAAAAGCGACAGTGAATACATTTACATTGTAACAACAACAAAAAAACGTTACAAAAAATCTATTTCAAATTAATGCTGTTCCTCTTAACTTCCTATTCATCAAAAAATAATGGTTTCAAAAAAAATGTGAGGCAACACAACTGTTTTCAACATTGCTAATAATCAGAAGATTGTCTTTGTGAAGGATCATGTGACAGTGAAGACTGGGGTAATAACTGCTGAAAATTCAGCTTTGCCATCACAGGAATAAAATACATTTTAAAATATATTAAAATACAAAACAGTTATTTTTAATTGCAATAATATTTTACAATATCACAGTTTTACTGATTTGTTTACGTTTGTTTGGGTTTTTTTTAATCAAATAAATGTGGCCTTGGTGGTCATAAGAGGCTTTTTTTTTTTTTTTTTTTTTAAGAATTTTCCTGACCCCAAACAGTAGTGTATAATAATGGGAACATTTCTAAATTCAACGCTTTACATATGAATACATACCATATCAGGTCTCAGATCGCCCCACCCCTAAACAACATGAACAATACAAACTGTGATTGATCACTTCACACGTCATTCAGACGGCTCTTCATGGTTGGTTCCTAACTATCTGCATCATGGACTAGTAAAAGGTCCAGCTACTTTGATGCTCCACAGGGAGTGTATTTTCCTTCCAGTAGCTTGAGGTTCTATCCTCAATCGATTAAAGCACAGCTGCACATGGTAATACCTGGCTGGCCTTCAATAAATGCAAGACGTACACACAAAAAGTAAATGAATGTGTCCTCCCATGCTGGGCCTATTCACTTTAAATGTATTTAACAGTTCCAACAAGACAGGAGTCGATTCTCTACTCAATATAACCTCTATCCATACCCGTTTAAAGTGAATTTGAAGCTGTTTTAAAGGCAGTTCTGCCTTTCAACAGCACACAAAAACGTCCTCCGTGGCTGAAAATGGCTGGCGCGGGGCGGTACACAGATGGGTCTAATGCCATTAGAAAGATGTCGAAAGTTGGCAGAAACGGCTATGGAATGAGATGCGGCAAAACGGATGGTGGAATGAATCCACTAAACTCTTCATCTCCGTCCGTCTCCGTTCCTCAGTGATTTATATTCATCCCTCAGATCATCTGCAACCGCTGCCACACTCAACGCGCCCACAGAAGGAATAATGTGATATTTTTAATGGACTTCCAAGACGAATGCGAGAGTGATGGTACGGATACAACAGAAGCGTTGCTGTTTTTTTTTGCATGAATGTTTTATGGTTATTTAAACAAGTCAATTTCATGCAAATGTGACCACTGCTTGCCATGGCAGAATTTACAAACAGCAGGCGGAGGAAGGGCCAGACGAATATAGCGGAGCGCTTTAGCGCTGCTTGATTATTACAGTTGCAAATGCCTCTGCGGTACAAGCTGTGCTGCACTGCACTTGCAAGCAACAAGTTAACCCGCAATCTGGCTGCACTACAGAGTTTCTTTTTCGAAAGGCAACATTTTACACCTCTCAATCAATTCTGTTCTCTCTCTCAGAAATGCTCCTCTCTTAAAAAAATGGCTGTTTTTCTTAGCCTTCCTCAAAGCAATCTTGAGTACGCTTTGTCCCTGCACATAGAAACACACATTTTCACTCTCGCCATCTTTCTCTTTTGTGTGTATTGAAATGTTGTGGTGCGAAGGTGGTCAGAGCAGGAGGCAAAGACAGAGTCATTAAACGATTATTATTTTCACATATACAAGATTAATTGCATAATTAACCCTTTAATGGGCCTCTCGACCATTTGGTAGAGCACATTTTGTGTCGTGCTATCTTTTTGAGAGCTTTTTTTTGCGCTCATTGCAACCTCATTGAAGCATCTGTACCACTTGGGTGCAGTACATTAGGCACAAATAACAAACAAACAAATAAATACTAATCACTGCATTCCTGTGCTTCAGCCACAAGTATATTCTGATCCAATATAGTTTCAGAGGCTTGCTTAACAGATTGAAACAAAAAAGTGGTTGATCAGTCGGTATTGTTTTTTTATAGAAATATAATTAAATTTTATACTACCTAAGTTTGGGGTCAGAAAGTTTTTTTTTTTTTTTCTTCTCCTTAAAGGCCAAAGCAGCATATTAGAATGATTTCTTAAGGATCATGTGACACTGAAGACTGGAATAATGGCTGCTGAAAACTCAGCTTTGCATCACAGGAATACATTATCCTTTAAAATATAGTGAAACTGAAAACAATTCTTTAAATTATGAGTGAGCAAAAGAGACCTCTTTCAAGAACATCTTTCAAAAAAAAAAAAAAAAAAAAAAAAAAAAATGTATAGACCCCAATAGGGCTGCAAAATGATTAGTCGCAATTAATCGATTCAAAATAAAAGTTTGTTTACGGACTATATGTGTGTGTACTGTGTATATTTATTATTTATATGTAAATACACACACATACATGTTTATATTAAGGGAAAATGTTAAATTTATATGTAAAACATTTATATTTATATATAATATAAATTATATACAAGTGTTTACATACAAATACATACAAATATTTTTTTTTTTTTTAAATATACATACATGTGTGTGTATTTATATACACATAATAAATATACACAGTACACACACATATAGTATGTAAACAAACTTTTATTTTGAATCGATTAATCGTGACTAATCGTTTTGCAGCCCTAGACTCCAAACATTAGTGTATACAGTTTTCAAACACATATAATATAGTACTCAACATTTGAACTGGATCAAAAAAGTTCACCAAAGTTGTCCTAAGACAAGAACGGGTATTGATTTGGTTTTAGGACAAATTTAATGAAAGGTTTTGATCAACTTCAGATGTTGACTACTGTATCTTACATAAAATGCAAACATATTTCATAACAGTAGTGGCTAACTGTAACCATAGACACTAACGTAGTAAAACTTACTATGGTAAATTTCAGTAAGTCAACATTTATTTTTTATTTTTATCATTAATGTGAATGCATTTATAACAATTTAGTAGCTCATAATCAAAATGAAAAATATAACCCAAAGGAACTTCAAAGAAATATTCTCTGTTTTTTGTTTGTTTGTTTTGGTTGAGCTTATTCAAGAGCCAACATGTTGGAAGCCAACATTCACCAACACCCTTTTTCCATTGCTGTCACTAGCCTTCTCAGTGAAGCCTTTAAACCCCAACTACATTTATTTTGCCCTTATCATTGTTTTTTATTATTCTACAAATATCAAATGGAGGATTTCAGTGTTGTAATCAACCAAGCACATCCTCTGGACTATTTTACGGGCTGATGAGGAGAGAGACGGTGCAGTAGAAACATGCTGAGATGGGTGGCATTTTTATAGGGCCAGAGGTGAAAGATTACAGGTCTGAGGCCTCTGCAATCCGATTTCCTGAACCATTAAATAGCAGTGCACCAGTCAGGACCCCAAGACAGAAGAACAGGAAGATGAGAAAAGGGAGAGATATAAAGATATTGAAGGATGAAATGAAAAAAGGACGGAGGTGCTAAAGGTGGTGAAATAAGTTCCGGCCTCCACTGACAGCTGCGTGACAATATAAATTTGCATGAACGATGGAAAAACTATTACTCATTTGATCCCTCCAACTCAAGTCATTTGTTCATGTCAACTTTTTCACTACAGATTTTAAACATCTTTCAGACATACGGTTAAATATTATCATACAAGATCAAGGAAAACAAACAAACAAAAAGCTATTCATAGCTAGAGCTACTTCACTGGCAAGAAAATGATAATTATTTGTTACAAGTCAACAGCAGTGACGTAAGTGGAAATCCCACCCTACAATTAGTATTGTTTTTCCTTCTAGCAATTTCTAATGATTCAATTCTCCATCATTTATCTTGATTGGATCTACAGTGCCTGTAGAACGCAGGAACAGAGAGAAAGACTTTTAAAATCAAAGATAAAGGGGAATTTTTTTCAATAAAATATCACTCAGGAAACATCCCTGACATATTTCATGGATATAGGTGTCTCTGCGATAACCCTAGGCTGTGTAAACAGCAAAAAACAATCTGTGGCTAAATCTGGCTGAAGTTAGCAAAATATTGCTTACAGCACATTTAATATCCCTAATATCACAGTGCACTTGTTTAGATGTCACGGAAATGAAAAATTGTCATATTACTTGATACGTTTTTTCAATCCCTTGAGGGAACCCACGCTATATCACCACTGCTGATGATACACTAGCTTTGCTGATTCCTAACATGGAAACATAATCTAATTTTTAAAGGGACAGCTCATACTAAAAATGAAAATTTGGTCATTGTTTACTCATAATTTTCATATACCTATAGTGAAAGTCTGGGCATCACTGAGTTTTACACAGTTTTTCTGTTTTCCCCAGAAGAAGTTACACAGGTTTGGAATGACATGAAGGTGAATAGTTGTAAAGGTAACTTGTTAGTAGGCTGTCACGTTATTCCTATATTGGCTAGTACAAAATTTTGATTGAGAATAGATAGCTATTGTATGCCTGAATTGGATATTCATAATAAGACGCTTTCTTGCCATGTGCGCCTCGGTTCTATGAGCCAGAAATCAAATGCTCCTTAATTGCATCAAAAGCTTGCATACAACATCAGCGACAGAGAGAAAGTGAGTTTATAAACGCTTGATAGACTGTAATGAACTATAGCATGTGAATGCAAATGTTCTTTGTTTGTGTGTGTGTGTGTGTGTGTGTGTTTGTGTTGATAGTCAAAGGTTTGGTTAGTATAAAACTGTTGATTACTAATGTGGAGTAGTAGCACAAACACTTATTTTCTTACTTATCTGTATGTATTTTTTTCTTTTTTCAGTACAAATATCAAGATACAGTATATTGAAATGCAAAAGGTCTTGTTTTCTATTTTAAAAAAAACTAAATTAATAGAGTTTATGCTTAAAACAAGAAAAAAATCTATAAAAAAAAAATGGGAAAAGAAAAATAACTTAATTCAAAGCAAAAATAAGATTTTTTTTCTTGCTTTAAGAAAAAAACATTTAATTTTGATCAGTTTTTTTCTTCAGGAATAATACTTGTTATTTTGCTTCTTAAGTAAATGTATAGAATGTATAAGAATTTTTAGATATTTGTCATGGAAAACAATACCAACATATGGAGTAAAAAAATATTACTACGTGTGTAATTTCTGCACCTCTAGTGGCACCAAGTGGAACTGCAAAAATATTGATTATTTTCAAAGAGGTTTCTAATTCCTTTTGTTAAAATATGACAGAATATGAATTTTGAGTAAACAGTTGTGAAATAAATAAATACACACTTCACCTTCAAGGAACAAAGGTTGCACAAAGGTTCTTCAAACCTTAGTATGCTCTTACCGAAGTGGCCTCCAGTAAAGCAATTTATTCCAAGGCTGCTCAAGGGGAATTGTCCGTACCTTAAAATGCTTCAGCTACAAGATAAACAACAAACCCCTTAGATGCTTGTGAAAACATCCAGTTTCGCCTAAGTGGACTTCTCTGAAGACAACATGTGTACATTTTAAACGGCTCTCTCCGGAATATCAAGCCGCACTCCCATGTGAAACGTCTAGGGATGTAATTGATAACTCATCTGTTGTTGAATGCTGACTAGCATCACTGTAAAGTGCCTGCAGGGCCTCGAAACATTCTTAATGGAATCCAGCCATATAAATCTCTCCGTTTCAGGCCGCATCACTCAGAGACGCTGACAGCACAACTCTCGCAGGCCTCCCACAGTGGGGTTTGAGACATCGTCTCCGAGATTTATTCCCATATTGCGCTCGATCAGTCAAGCCCAATCAAGTAAGTTCTATTTGTACTCAGGCACATCAGAGCTGCTCATTGTGCTTTATGGAAATTGCAGGTGCTAAAGTGCGGTGCTGATTATTACCTAAAACAATAAGTTTTATGGCTGGTTTGGGAGCTGGCAAGACACATTCACATTTTTCCTGTCTCCTACACACTGTCAATACAGAAAGAAAAGTCTGTTTCTTTCACAAACAAAGACCATCATTTGGAGACTCGCATCTTTAGCGACCATTGTACTGTACATGAACAGTAATTTCTTCTTTATTGGATCATCTGTTGTCAAATACTGATCACCTGCCTCTGGGTAATTGCATGGTACCTCTCTCATTTGTCTGTGAACAGTAATTTCCATGAATTAGTCCCGTGACTTCATGAATTTATTCGATTACATATTCTGTCTCTGTGCCTGGCGGTACATGAATTTGGAAGTGTAATTAAAATGTTTTAGCATAAATATATTCACATATCGTATCACAATCGCCAAGTTTACACTTGGTATTAACATCAGTCTTAGGTGAGCTGAGCATGTCGTCAGTGCTAAATCCACATGTAAATTAGTCCTAAACATGAAACCATGTGACCACATACCGCCCACTCACTTTTTAAACTTTTCCAGCAATGAGTGACTTTAAATTGAATATATATGTACACACGCATTAACAAATTATATTATATTATATTAGTACTGTGGTAAGATTCTTCTGTTTCTTTCTACCACCTAGGAGGAATTGTGAAGTGCTGTGCTAGTAATAAAAATCAACAGTATAATTGAAACTCCACAAATAGGACTAAAGTGATGAAAAACAGCCAACGGTCACCTTGGCATACAGAGTATCATTAACCTTGAGAAAGAGTACCAAAGCATTTCAAGGCTGTTTCTTTGTTTGTTTGTTTATCTTTTTAAATTAACATGTGCACTTGAAGGAAAATTGAATGAAAATTAATAATAATAATAATAATAATAATAATGAAATCAAAAATAATGCTGAATAATTATAATAAATTATTAAATATAGATTTTATTTTATTATTTTTATTAGATTTTTTAAATGAAATAGATAAAACATACGCAGTGTTTAAAAGTTTAGGGTTAGTATGATTTTTTGAGTACTTTTCATTTAAACTCTCTCTCTCTCTCTCTCTCTCTCTCTCTCTCTCTCTCTCTATATTTTAATCAAATTTCAGGGGTTAAAACTAAAAAAAAATCCTGAGCCTGAACTTTTTCCAGGGGTTAGGGGGTTGCAGGGGTGGACACATACACAGGGTTGTTTGGCAAACAAAAAAATAACATTTTGAAAATGATTTTACTTTCCTTGAAACTAACTAGCAACGTATCTGCCATTGCCATTAGCCCTTGACAGGCTACAGATTATGGTGGGCTATTTGATACAGCAATACCAAGAAAGTTTACTCACTACAATATGGTGCAAACACATGTAACATTTAGGATGCTTTTGATATCAAGTTTTGCTGGTTAGCTTTGTCCTTGATAGGGTACAAGATGACCTACAATCTAAAACATGAAATTTCTGAAATTGTTCTTTTCAAAAGAAATAATGGTAAATTAAATACTAGGAAATGAATATAAAATAGGAAATATACAAAGACAGTTTACTACAGAAAACTGCAGTTCAGTTCAATTAACAGCAACAAAACATTAAAATGCTCCAAGAACTGGTAACTTAAACAGGAGACTTTTCAAGGACTTTTCAAGCACTACTTTTTTGGTTTTCAAGGACTAAAATCAGATCTCCCTTATCAAACAATATGTGACCCTGGAGCACAAAATCTTAAGTCGCTCGGGTATATTTGTAGCAGTAGCCAAAAATACATTGTATGGGTCAAAATTATTGATTTTTCTTTCATGCCAAAAATCATTAGGATATTAAGTAAAGATCATGTTCCACGAAGATATTTTTTAAATTTCCTACTGTAAATATATCAAAACTTCATTTTAGTAACATGCATTGCTAAGAACTTCATTTGGACAACTTTTTCTAAGTATTTTGGGGGTTTTTCACCCTCAGATTCCAGATTTTCAAATAGTTGTATCTTGGCCAAATATTGTCCTATCCTAACAAACCATACATCAATGGAAAGCTTATAAAAATCTCAATTTCAAAAAATGGACACTTATGACTGGTTTTGTGGTCCAGGGTCACATATCGGTATTATCTTTCAAATTCTAAAAAATAAACTAATAAAACAAAATGGTACGAATAAAGTACAGCACATCCAAAGAATGCAATGACTGTGGTACTTTAACATTTGAAAGGATACTATGGCAAAGTTATTAAAAGGTTCCTTATTCAAACTGATTTTTTTCATGAATATATGATTGACCTGAAGAATGAAAGCTATATCATACACTTGGAAAATTATGAGCTATATCACCGCTTAATCGACACTAGGGGTGTGACAATACACCTAGCGCACGAGATGAAACAAAATGCAGAAACTCGGTTCACTAGAACGAGACAATGTTTTAATACTTTAAGAAATTTTCAAATGATAAAGTATTTGTCTTTTAATCGCAAAAAGTAAAACAATGCAGTTGTATTCTGAAATCTAGGGCTTAACTAACAATTATTGTGCTAATCAAGTAATCTATTGATTATTTTGACAACTGAGTAAACTGACATTTTTTAGTAATACAAATAGACCTAAGTGAAAAACAGACTTTAATATGACTATATTTATATATAAACTAATGATGAGGTAATAATAATTTGCTCAAATAAAGTATCAAAATCGAGTAATTACATGGTTTTATTGAACAACACTCTTAAAATACATAATGTAATATGCCTATATTATAACAAAAACCTGCAGAGGGCTGACGTTTCATGTGATTCAACAACGTTTAAATCCATTTAATTTTTATATTTGGCCACATGAAAAGTCAGAAACTTTTATTTTGAAATCGCGATGTACAATCAATCGCATAGAAATATGTTGATGTATTCCCCTGTGTTGGCACAGGTTTATAAATGATTTACGTTAAAAAAAAATTAAATTTAAAAATTACGTTAAAAGTTTTCCCAGATGAACGTTAAGCAAGCCAAACTCACCGCATATGCAGTTAGCCCCTTTCACACATACAGTCTTTACTGGTAAATTACTGTTAAGAGCTCACGTGTGAACAGGACCTTTTCAAAACTACCGGTAAATTCGTTCTGGCAATCATATCGTTCTTATGGAGATGACATAATTACTCTGAGCTGTTTTCAAAGCTCCGTTGCTTTTTTGATAGCTTTTCTATGTAAATATGGCGCTAGTTAGATATCTTTGAATGTTGCTGCGCTCGAGATGCAGCCGCTTCTTTTCCATTCATCAGAGCTGCGACTCTGCAATTGAATGTGTCTCCTGTTAATAAGAGCAAAAACGTCTGATTGGCTAGTAATAGGGGTGTAACGATTCACTCGTTTTCTCAATGCATCGATTACAAACCCTGACGATGCATATGCATCGATTTGAAACATGGATAGTTTGAAACAGTAATCGATTTAAAACGCTAAGAATCGAATGAATCGCGATTTCTATAGCGATTCAATGCTTTCAAAATATATACACATTAAATTACTACAAGCACGAATTAATGGAGACCTTGAACAGTGTTCGTGCCCTCGCATCTCTCCTTCACGCGCTCCACTATTTACCACCTGTCACAGGATTGAGCTCGCGCTTCTTTCGTCTCGCCTCACGGACACATTTTTGAGCAGCTGATATGTGATCTCTCCTTAGTACTCTTGGCCAGTAATGCTAAAGTGAAGTAGTTTTAGTTTTCTGTAGTTTTTCAATGGCTCTCCATCATATCGACATTACCAGTCGAAGGCTGCGCATTTATTGGACGGAGCAAAAATGTAAGTGTCTAAACGTACAGTTCCATTGAATGATAAATGACTTTTAACAATGTCATTGAACCGAATGTACGAAGGAAACTGTTAAAATAACCACAGCATTAACACCAACCTTGAAATAAGAGCGCGAGGTTTATCTGTTAATCAGATGCATGAAAGTAGCCTTCGTTGCTATAGAAAACAGACATCGGGCGCGTTTTCCTTCAGAATCATCATTCGTCGATGGAGAAGCAAAGTTAAATACTATACGATTTTATTTTATGAAAATGAGATAAAGAAGTTTTCGCACTGAAAGAGAAGTGATCTCGCGCTCATAGATGTGCCAGGCACTATATCTGCAGCTACAGTAAACTGAATAAAAAGCAGAATGAACTGATGAAACGTTAAGACAATAAACACAATAAATAAATAAATTTCTGAATGAGGCATTGCTAATTTGTAGTATATAAAACAATCATAAAATTTCCATTAGGAAAAAAATATAGATTATAAATGATTGATTATTGTCCAGCAGTGTATTTGATTTCTTATAGCAAATTCAAAGTAATAGATAAGAAAATAATAACTTGTTAAAAAAAAAAAAAAAATACATACATACATACATACATACATAATACATAAAATTATTGTATTTGACATTTCTGTTACTTCTGAAATGATGGCTACGCCTCTGTGTGACAAAATGTTAGCCTATACATAATACTTTTAAAGCTCTTTTTTAAAATATTGGCTTACATAAATTTCTACATATGCCATTGCCATGTCATGCCATAGCATCATTAAACTAGCATCTAACAATGGACAAAAGTGTTTTTTTTCTTTCTCTAACCTATGGTTAGTTCCTCTAACCATAAAGGCTGCTGTGTAATTTGCCCCCTGACTAAGCATTTAAAGAATTTAGGGGAAGCATTTAAATAATCCTGTGAATGCACTTAAAGAATGCAGAATCGAATCGAATTTAATTGTGAATCAAATCGAATTGAATCATTCTGAATTTGCAAAAATCGTTCTTGAATTGAATTGAAAACCTATGAATCGTGAATCGAATCGATTCGCTGTCTACCCAAAGATTCACAGCCCTAGAGAGTGAAAGCTGTGTTCCTCTCACTGGTAGGCGAACTCATGAACTCAAACAAGTTTTTTTTAAATGTAGGACTATCTTTTTTTTTTCCGCAGCCAAACGCCGCACGCCAGAGAACTTTAAACCCTGAGATTTGTGGTGCACACTGGACATCAAAAGCACCAGTATTTTTTTTTTTAAGTGAGTGAGTGATTTTGATGCAAAAACACACCAGTCTATAGGCCTATATGGGTAATCCTGACTCAAGAAATCAGTGTTTCCCCTATTAACTTCCTAATAAATCAAAAAGGTTTTACACTTTCCATTAGGGATGTGCCTGAAATCTGAATACTGTGTTCGGAAAGGAATTGATGAGTACTACGGAGCCCCAGACGCTACAGATCTCTGTGCACTAGAACATCTAGGCATGCACAGTTTTTCCCCTATGACATCTCCATCTCCAACAGCTAACACAGAAATTATTACCTGTTTCCTGTAATTAATTTCTCCATTTCTAACTACTGCCTGTCTCTCAAGTATTCTGAGATTTGTACCACATTATTATTATTACTATTTATTTTTTGTTTATTCTCTTCAGTCTTACTCAGAGGTCTTCAACCCTGTTCCTGGGGACCCACTGTCCTGAATAGTTTAGCTACAACCCTAATCAAACACACCTGAAGCGGCTAATCAAGCTCCTCAAGCCTGCTTGAAAACTGCAGGCAGGTGTGCTGAAGCCGGTTGGAAATAAACTTTCCAGGAGAGTGGGTCCCCAGGAGCAGGGTTGAAGACCTCTGGTCTTACTTATTTAATTGTTTTTTTCTGTTCTCATGTCTTATGTAAGAGTTCCTGAAAAACCAGAACAAATTTCTTGTGTGTTTGCACACACTTGGCAAATAGGCTAATTCTAAATCTGATTCTAAAGGGAATAAATATGAGATGGGAAAAATATATATATTAATATATATCAATGCTTTCTCTCACCATTATATCATTGAGTAATTATAGTTTATATAACTTGCGGGCATCAGGGAGCCGCTATTAAAACGAAGGGCTTTGAAATCGCTTTTGAATGCATGATTGCATTTTACTTTCAAGGTTCGTGATCACACGTACAGTGTGTACACTACAGAGCGGCAAATTACCACACATTTACCATTTACCACACAGTCGTTGGTGTTTGGTGATGAGTTTTTGGGTCAAGGGCTGCATTTACAGTCACACCAGAGGTGTTAAACTGGGATTAGGACTTGGTTTTATGCAGACCAGTCAAGTTCTTCCACACTGACTGAATCAATAATTTTCTTTTTGAACCTTGCCTTATACACAGAGGCATTGTCATGTTAGAATAGAAAAGGGTCCTGTCCAAACTTTTGCTATAATATTAGAAGCACACAATTCCCTAGAATATCATTATATGCTTAAACATTAAGATTTATACTCATGGAAATTACTAAAGTAGTCAAACCTGTTCATTAGAAGGGGGCGACCCAATACTTTTGGCAATATAGGGTATACACACACACACATCACGGGGGTAAAGTGAACTATTTCTTTAACAAAAACATTGTGACTATTTTTTTTAAAACTACACAATATTGTTTTTCTGCACTGTGGTCTTCAATCTTCGGCAAGTTGAGGCTTTCAAAGCAATAGAGGCATGAAAAGGAGTGGAGGGTGAAAGCTTCAGTTAGGACCTGGTCACGGGGCCCCAATTCCATCCCTTCAGAGAGACCCAGGGAGCAAAGGAGCAGAAAATCGATGGCTAAAAGACATCCATGTTTGACTGAATCCAGCTTGGCTGCTGCTCTCACGCTGGGGGGGGGGGCTCACTACTTCATCAGTGTGTAGTTATCGGGGTTTGCGAGATTGAAAAAAGCGCATCGATAAGATCTCCTCACGGTCAAATGAATGGTGGTGGCATAGACGCTGAGTCCGGAGATTATCACAATGTCCCTGTCGAGAACGCAAACCTACAGTCCCGACTGATCCTGTCTCTGTTTATCCCTGGGAGAGTCATTATATAAAACCTCAATATAGTCACCACAAAAAAAAAAAAAACATGCTTGGTGTGAAAAGCAGCTCAGACTTTAGAGGTACTGTAAAGGCAACAGTATCTCAGTGTGGGAGAAGATCCCTTGGAGGGCATCCAGAGACACTGCATTAGAGAGATAAAGCAGACACAAGTCTGCTGTGGATGATAGGGTAATGAACACAGCCTTGTTTAAGGAAGGGCTTGAAATTGAGGTGAGCTTTCAGACACCTTGACAGCAAAAAGCATGTTGTTAATTGTGGATTTCAAGCAGCCTGAATCCAGTCCCTCAGAGAGTTTCCGTGTGGAACGAAGGCCAAGTTCTGATCTGGCGTGCTGCTACACAAACATCAAAAATCACTTTGTGTCACACCTGCCAGGGTAAGTGAACTGAGATAATTCATAGCATAAAACTTTGTATTAATTATTATTAAAATGGAAAATGTTGAAAAATGTTCCAGTTTTATTTTGTTACAATTTTAAAGAGGACATCGGATGCCCATTTTCCACAAGTTGGTATGATTCTTCATGAAATGTCTGCAACATACTTTGGTTAACTCTTCAGTGGTCATGTATAACAACACCCCTTTTACCTTGTTTAAAACAGCTCTGTTCACAGCGATCCATTTTGGTGCAAGTCTCTTTAAATGATAATGAGCTACTGCTCACTCCGCCCCTCTCTTCCATTTTTTGTGTATTTGGTGGCATGTTACCATCAAAAACAAAACTAATCCACTGCGTCCTCACTGATGAAGACTCAGATGTTCACTTTTACATCCAACTACAAAACACCTGCACAGTTTATCGTCACTACAGCTGCTCGAGTGCGGAGAAAATGGAGGACAGTGTACAACTAGCTGAGGGTGGAAATATGCTAATAAGGGACAGACTGTCAGTGGTCGTGGGCGGGGCCTGAGCAGTATGACATCATACTGCTCAGAAAATCAAAACGGCTTGATAATTGAGACTAAAATAGATAAATATATAGAGGTTTTCTTGTTTTTACTTCCCCTTATGACAATGGAACTATTTAGCTGTTTGTACTTCATAGTGTTTCTTCTCTCTGTAAAACTCTTTCAGTCACAAAAATGCAAAATAAATTTGTTGCTTGTGTTTTCATTCTGGTATCTTAATGCGAGCAATATTCTTCTATCTTTACTATTGCTCTTACAATTTGATTTATGTTGCAGTTCTTAAGTTTCTGGCCACTGGCAGGGTTTTATTCACTTGTCTAAGCCAATTTTTACTTACATTTGGAAAATATTTTCTCTCCGTCTCTCTTTTCGTATCCATCTATCTATCCACCTATCCATCCATTGATCCCCGTGTCTCTCTGAATTGTCTTTTAAGCTGATGAATAATGAATTCAGGTCTATTTAGAGGCATGTGTGACCAGACAAATTAAAATAACTGGGTAAGGTGAAGAACTCTGCTGATTTAATAATTAATGAGTCACATAATCACAATGAGAAATCGTCCGAAGTTTGCTCAAACCAAATCCTGTACCCAGGCCAATTAAAGCATATGTCACAGCCTGCCAGATTAGTTCCTTGCTCAAAGTCAC
The DNA here is from genome assembly GCA_021397915.2 of Tor tambroides. Taxonomy (NCBI): domain Eukaryota; kingdom Metazoa; phylum Chordata; class Actinopteri; order Cypriniformes; family Cyprinidae; genus Tor; species Tor tambroides. The sequence continues at coordinate 53,094 of JAFVLL020000187.1, forward strand.
AGCAAGTACATTTGCATCTGCTTAAGGCAATCAATATGCAGGGTCAGGATAATGTGAATACAGGGCTAATGTAAAGCAAGCCCATACACGCTCCAGAAGAGTAGCCATGACCCTAATGGGTTTCATCTCCACATTGCTCGTTGTAATCACTTAAACAAACATCTGTAATTACTGTCTGATCTTATTTGAACATGAGCCAAATTACTCTTCAATTACAAATTCAATGAGCTCCTCGTGTCATTTGGGAGCAGTACCTCAGTTTGTTGGCCTAATCTTCGAAGTTGGCATGTTTGGGGGAAAGCAGATTTGTAAAAGGTTCAACAAATGTCAAGACAGATATCTATCAAGAGAAGAGGACTGAAAGGTGCTGCAAATATTAAAGTGGGAATAAACCATCAGCTCGCTTCCTGAAATGAGGAAGGAAATAAACAGCCATCGATCATAACATTCGCTTCATTTCGAACCCTGCCAACAGGTGCCCCAGAGGGGGAACTCTTTCCTTATTATGAGGATGTGTCAGACCAGATTGTCCAACAGGACTCAGTTTTATCAGGTGATGTGGCAGACAGAAACGCACTCTCTTGCCTCCTGTATGTAAAGCTTTATAGAACACGTCTCTCACTAAACTCAAGTGCTTTCATTTATTAAGAACAGCAATTCTAATGCAGCACTGCTAATTGTACTGTTGACACAATCTTCAGGCTAATTTGATAAAGAAAACAACAACAACAACACCATAAGGAAGGAAGGAAAGGAAAGGAAAGGAAAGGAAAGGAAAGGAAAGGACAGGACGTGTGGCCAAGTATGGTGTCCCATACTTGGAATTTGTGCTCTGCATTTAACCCATCCAAGTGCACACACACAGTAGTGAGTAGTGAACAAACACACACACACACACACACACACACCATGAACACATAAAAAGGTATGAATATAAATACCAACAGTCGACATGAAGCAGAATGACTGAGGGAGATGATTTAAGAAATGAGAAATGGATCAACGACATTTAAGAGCACCTTGTCAGAAAAAGGTCAAATTATTTGATATTTTTATTTTAGACTTACTGATCAAGACAAAATCAGGAAGGCCCTCGCTATGATATATTTTCCTGCTTTACGTTTTTCTTTTCCTTCTTGACATTGATTTTGCAAACAATATTGTCAAATATTAAAAAGCACTGAAGCATCTTTTTTTATTTGTTGGAAGATATGCTAATAAAAATTTCAATTACTTAAGGGTTTCTTTTCCAGATTTTTTTTAAATCCAATAAATGTCATTATGTATTTTTGAATAAATTAGACACGACAAAAAATTATCACGTCACTGACCACGGTGGGTTATAAAAGTATACATTAGCACATTTAAAGACCCAGATCATGCAAAGAAAACCTGTGTTTGGAAATTAACTGAAAAAAATGCACATTAGAAAGGACACAGTCATTTAATACAGTTAAATTAGCTACATTTGATAAAACATTACGCATACAATAAACTCCCAATGAATAAAAGTTGGATAATATCCAAAACACAGTTTTAGCACAGATTAATCATGTAAAACCAACTCTCTAAACGTGCAATGTCAAGATTAGAGAGATTTTCACAGATTAAATAGCGCAAAACAAACTGAAAACAGATGGTGAAGGCGGGAAGTTCAGCAGGGTGCTCCGCATTACAGTGTGGAAAATCCTGTTGTTTGGAATCACGTTCTTACATTTACAAACATTTAACAGACGCCAACTGAGAATGAGCATGATCAAACGTAAGGTATCCACATACAATGATGATCTCCGCTGCCAGTCCACGAAGCAAAGCAAGCTGGAATAATGCATGTAGACGTGTTGTGGCAGGAAAACGGAGGATTTTTTCAACAGCTGGCAATAGTGGCGGACCAGGTGTTTTCAGCTAGTTCAAATTTGCTCAGACATACTTCCATGGCCAAGAGGCTTGCTATCTGCAGGTGACTAATTAAATACATAGCCAACAGTGTAGACAAGGCCAGCACATTGGAAGGTATCTGAGAAATTGGAGGTGGGATGCCCATAATCAGACAACAACACAAGAAAGCCTTTGGTTCTAAAAAGCATCTGACACATGCTATAGAAATCTACAGATGAATATAAAGCCACATGGTTCTCCTTTGTTCTTCTCAATCACAGGAATTTAAATGGGAGAATTACTGCACCCCTGAGTCTGATACATAGTGTTATTGATTAATCATTATCTTTATATTTACAGTGGTCTGATCTATATTAAACTGTCAAGATCACCAAATTGGGTTCAATTTATTCTGACCTTTGCTGAATGATAATTAAGTGGCTAAACATATCCATTACTGTAATGTGCCTGGGATGTTAATGATTTGCTATGAGATGATATCAATGGTGGGTTGCTTGTTCATTTATTTTGGTAAAATCAATCTGTAAATAGGAAATTGATGAACAACTCCATATTTACTTATTGGTCATTTATATACAGTCCAATCACTCTTCTTTCATAAAAAAAGAATGAATTACACTTTGAAAAATATGGACTTTTGCAACATACACTGTATGATGTAATTCACCGCCTATTATGAAGAATCAAATGGTCCTGATTAGATTATTCACCAGAAAAAGAGGGAAATGATCTGTGAGGGTATTTTTGCATGTAACAATAAGTCATAATTATCTTCATCAATATAATTACCCTATGCTTTCTCGACGTTGGTGGCCTGCTGTACCCCAGCATTACAGCTACTCTTCCGCAGCTGGGCAAAAAACAGCCGTGTGGGCAGAAGTATTGTTAAAAGACAACAAAGGATGTGTACAGAGAGGGACTATTCTTTCCTTTGTGCCAATACAGCACTGGCTGAGGGAAAGGACGGTGGTACCTAGTGGATTGTTGGACAAAAGCAAATGACACGACGATGAGTGACTTTCATGGGTTTTCCGTCAATAGCTAGGATTTAGATTCAGCAGAGGTGCTGGAGGTAAAGAGTGGAGGAAAACACTACAGGGAATACTGTGTTGTACTGACACCTAAATGGATAATAGCAATGGGCAGATAGTAGCAGTGCCGCTTTACTACTTCTACTCAGGAAGAAAACACAAATCACAATGGTCACACGATCATCTTCAGTATTCAGTTCCTCCTCTTAACATGCTAAAATAGTATTTTGTGGATGTTTTATCTGTTGACAACAAGCTACAGTATAATACTTGGAGAAAGCTATCGGTTTCCATTCATTCAAGTACAAGAAATTGTGAATTACTAAATATGAAGCCACGCTATTGTGTAAAATTCTAAATATGAGAACTAAAGTAGCATTGTAATGTCAAGCAATATTAAAATTTAACCTTTAAATATTAAATTTAAGCTATCTATCTATCTATCTATCGTAAAGATTCCACTAAACTATAATGAAATATAAGTCGTCATTGTTGCTTGCCTTTGCCACATGAATACTGAATTAATATTGAATGGATGCCAATAAAGAAAGGTGCTTTTTCTATCTTTAGTAGGTAAAGTGGTTATGCTAAACAGCTATGATCTTTTTTTTTTTTTTTTAAATGGCGTAGAATTTACTTTGAAACTATTTTCACTCAGAAACTGCTAGTAAATTTCATAAGAAAATAAAGAAAATGCAAGTGAATTAAATGTGAAATTTTGAAGTAGAAAGACTGAAATACTTCATTTTAAAACATACTCTAGTGATCTTTTTAAATGTACAACTTAGAAAACAATTTATTTTAATGAGTTTAAACTTTAACCTTTGGTGTTTGGTAGAGAATTCATCCTTAAAGAGGCGATACAAGCTGCATTTTTATAAAGTGACTCAAAAGCAATGCATATTCAAAAGGTTTAACTCTAAAAGGGTGTGCCCTGTATGCAGAAATAGGAGCTCTGACAGTAAAATGAGTGAAATGCTGCAGCTATTGTTGTTACTATAAAATTTGACATTATGGGCTTTTCCAACGGCCCATAGAGCACAGACATTCTCCTTGGTACTTGTTTCATAAAACAAAGATTTGGCATTGCGATAATAACTTACTTATGGCAAGTTTGGTTTAATATTCAAATTCTTGTAAATGTTTATTTGAAGAAGCACCAGGCCCTGACTGCTCACAAGCAATGAATTTCAATATGTGTGTGTGTGTGTGTGTGTATGTATGTATGTATATATATATATATATATATATATATATATATATATATATATATATATATATATATATATATATATATATATATATATATATATATATATATGAAACATGCAGGCACTCTTTCCTCCTGTGCTCTAGGATTCATAAATCAGTGCAGTGACATGAAACTGCACTTTTATTTTTCTTCTTATGGCTGTCATCATTACCATTCTAAGCTAAGGCACACTGCTCCCACTCCTGCATCGTTTATCACCCGTCTGCTTTTCTCTCTATTGCTTTTTGTCTCTTTATCTCCTCTTCTGCCTCCTTTTCCTGCACAGGAAGTTATGTCACACTAAAAATGTGCCCATGAAAAGTCTTAACTGTTTTAGTCACATTAAATGTATCTTTAAAAGGAATAGTTCACCTAAAAATAAAAAAAAACCTGTCATCATTTATTCACCCTCATGTTGTTTCAAACCTGCATGAGCTTCATTCTCTAAGACGGCAGAGAAATTATGAAGACTGTGCTCGTTCTTCTTTTCCATGCAATTACAGTATAATGGAGGATTGAATCTTTCAAGCTTCAAAAATATCATGGCCATTATAGCTTGTGTACTATAATATAATATAATATAATATAATATATGATATAATATAATATAATATAATATAATATATGACCCTGGACCACAAAACCAGTCTTAAGTAGCACAAGTATATTTGCAGCAATAGCCAAAAATACATTGTATGGGTCAAAATTATCAATTTTTCTTTTATGCTAAAAATCATTAGGATATTAAGTAAAGATCATGTTCCATGAATATATTTTTTAAATTTCCTACCGTAAATATATCAAAACTTAATTTTTGATTAGTAATATGCATTGCTAAGAACTTCATTTGGACAACTTTAAAGGCAGTTTTCTCAATATTTAGATTTTTTTGCACCTTCAGGATTTTGAAATAGTTGCATCACGGCCAAATATTGCCCTAGCTTAACAAACCATATTTCTTATCTATTCAGCTTTCAGATGATGTACAAATCTCAATTTCAAAAAATTGACCCTTATGACTAGTTTTGTGGTCCAGGGTCACATATAAGTCTTCTGAAGCCGTTCAATATTTTTATGATTTCTCCTCAGTGTGTTTATGAGAGAAGTAGTGATGCATGATTAATAAAGAAATTGCTGTTTTGATTTTGAATCTTTTCAGATGATTGGTTGATTCAGTTCACAGGTTAAGCATTTAAATCCCTGATTGGCAAATGAATCAGACTAACTCAAAACTGAATTCAACTCACTGACTCGATTCAGTCATGAAGATTTGAAAAATGAGCGAATAAATGTTATTTTATTTTATTTTAAGCTTGAAAGCTTCATTCCCCATTGCATTTATATGAAAAATACTTCTGAAGAGAGAAAGTCAGAGGTTTAAAGTGACACGAAGGAGAGTAAATAATGACAGAATATTCATTTTTTGGTTGAATTCTCCCTTTAACCACCCACTTCATATTTTCCTCTGTGAAACTCATGTTCACTTTAGAAGAACACTTTATGAAGTAGCAGCAATTAAAGTCTATAAAGCCATATATTTCAGTGCTACGAAAACATCTGCATCCATTTAAAGCTGCGGTAGATCAGAAAATAATAGTCTTTAATAGTAGTACACAGTCGATAATAGTAGACAAGATATGACTTTGTGTTGATGGTACACTCAAAGAGTTCCTCCTCTTACTCATAATTACTCAACTAATAGCAGGCCAGAATCTTTACGCCATCTTTGATGCTTTCGCAGGAGATGCTGGGTTGAGGTAGTCCTGTTTTAGGTATGACTCATTCCAGCTCCAAAGCAATGGCTCCTTTTATCTGCCAGATCTGACTACTGGTTTCGCAGCGTCGTTCATGCCAGGCCCCAGACTTGGAATAACACAAAAATCATCCCTTTGAGAATTCGCCAGCTAGCACACCACCTCACTCATTAATTACTTAATTAAACTAATGAGTTGGCGAGAAGCGCAAGAGCTTCAAAACAGAGTGTCATCTCGACACAGCGAGTCGACGTCTCCCTACTATTGCTAATCTCTGCGGATCGCTCCGATCATTAGAACCACAAAAAGAACGGGGCTCATCAGAAGGATGCCTCGTGCTCTGAACAATCCTGCCTGTGCCAAAACAAAAAGAGAGGCGAGAAATAATTTGTGCTGAAAATTGTTGAATTCATTTATTATTATGGCTTTTGTGAGGCAGGCATTTCGCTTTGGGTTCAATTTACTCTTACTGTGACTAATCCCTATTTGTCGTCTTGCTGGAAAAGGATCTAAGCTTTACTCCGACATCATAGACACAAAGGGAATACATGTTCAACGACAACAGCCTTCTGATGTGAGCGTCTACATATTTATGGAAATATGCCATGGAAGATGGATTAGGGTGAATTCGGATACTGACTCACGAAGGAAAACTAGATAGCTACATCTAGTGGACTTTGTACTCTGCCATTCCATAAATAAACATAATGTACAGTAATTAGTCTGTAAATAACACAGGCACTTTCAAGCGACTCTGCTGAGCGCACTTTGATGTCTACCTAAAGCCGCAACAGCGCAGAATACTGTCAAAATATTATACTGAGGATTAAGTACAAGGTAGCATTTTGAGACTACAAAGAAAACACTATTATTTGTCAAACAGCGGGTATACACAAATACCGTACACCAGGGCAGAATAACGCTTTAGAAAGCTAAGTGCTATCAGATGGAGACTGTGATTTCTCTTGCTATGGTCACAAAAAGGGTATTTTAAAAACAGAAGTTTTTCTTCCAGTTAAAAGAATAGTGGGAGAAAAAAATGAAAAGTTTGTCAACTTTTACTTACTTTCAGATCATACCTACAGGACTTTCTTCAGTAAATAAAGTCCCTGCAACTTAAGCCTGGAAAACACTGGAATACACGATTTTTGCACCGATTTCCCCCCGATTTTACAGTCTGAACAAGTTGACGCTAGTTGAGGAAAATCAGAGCCAGTTTGCAGAGCTGACAGATTCCACAGAAAATCGCATAGTGTATGATGGTCACAGACTCCAGTTTTTTAGCTTCAGACTTTGATTCCATCCAGTCAGAGGACATCAAACATGTTTGATATTTTCAGCCGATTTTAGAACACATTGTTTTTATTTGTCATACGTCTCCTAGCAACAAGTTTCTGCATGAGTTTGTTGTGATCGGAACAACTTTAAAGTCTGGTAGTGTATGATCCTCGGTCATGTAGTGTACGATGCCCAGTTTTCCTTTGTCACTATTTACGAAGTCGGTAAGTGTATGATGCCTAGTGTTTTAAAAATCTGTTCAGATTTTAAAAGTCGTGTAGTGTATTCCAGCCTTTATGCACTACCATTCTAAAATTTGAGGTTGGTAAGATTGTTTCACGTTTTTGGACGAAGTCTATTATGCTGGCCAACACTGCATTTATTTGATCAAAAATGCCATAAAATAATATTGTGATTTTTTTTTTTTTTTTATTTATAAATGGGTAGTATAGGGGTGGGCGATATGACCAAATTCTTATATCATGATATGAGTAATTTTATTTCACGGTAAGAATATATATCACAATATAGTAGTTTTTGCTTTAAAATTAGGTCCTTATGATATCAAAATTGTTGATACCATAGAAATTTCATAATTCTTGTCACCAGTGTCGATATCACAAAATAATAATAATAATAATAATAATAATAATAATAATAATAATACTAACCTAAATTAAAAAAATAAATAAATAAATAAATTAACCAAAACAAAACAAAACTCAAGCTCACTATAGGACAAAAAACTACAGTACAACAAATAAATAAGTAATCGAAAGTATAAAACACTGCATATTCTTCACTGTGTAAATTAAATATAAATATAGAAGTTACCAAAGTGATTTAATCATGAGCAGTGAGAGATTTTCTCTGTTTTGTTGTTTGATTAACATGAATGACAGACAGGAATTTTAGACTGCTGTCACTTTACGAGCTGCCTGGATCCAATATACTGTTGCACGTTTTCTTTCTCAGCTGTTTGCTTTCACTTAAAGGGATAGTTCACTTTGAAATTAAAATTTGGTATCTATCAGCTTACCCCAAGAGAAATCCAAATTAAACAATTCCCCATCGTAACTACACATTGATGGCGTAAGACACGAAACGAGCGGTTTGTGTGAGAAAACGAACAGTATTT
>JAFVLL020000190.1:0-44004 GCA_021397915.2 Tor tambroides
TACAGTGCTGAATAGCAGTGGTTCTGTTGACATTCTGTCCCAGAATACCCTGTTCCTCCTTTCCCTGTACTCTCTGGCTCGTCTCTACTCCCGAGATTCAACACCTTGCCAGGGACAAGACGGTGGGAGAAATATGGCTGAGGTTCACCCCATCCATCACAAGCTGAACCTGCCCAATGAAATACAGGACGAGCTCCCCCAACAATGAGTCCTATCTTGTATGTTAGACCCCTTGCTTGTGTATTTATCACCTGAGCTGAGGCACAATGGTTGATTCACAGGGCAGTCAGGCTGATAAAACACACTGACGTGATCTCTGGGCCGATTACAGAGTCTCTCCCTACGTCCTTCTTGGTCTCCCATTTCTGTCTCCAATAACCTCTTCAAATTTAGAGTTTGTCTTTGGGGCTTTTTCTTTTTGTTTTCAAATAGACCACCTTCATAGCGCTCATATGTTCCCATTTGCAGTACTTAGGTACTGATCTAGTATTTTTCTTTTGGGAAAAAATTGAATCTGAGAAACGGTTTCAGTTTTTTTTTTTCGGTTTCATGTCACAGTGGGTTAGTCCTTTGTCACAAGTCAGGAGTTACTTGCCAGTGGGTTTGATTTGATCATAAAATATCATACCAAAATATTACTATGCTCTGAAAACACATACCTATCTAACATGGAACTTTAAGTAATGTTCTTGCAAGGTTCTCTCAAAGTTATGCACAGACATTTATACAGGAATGTTAATAGAACATTCATTCAAAGTTTTCTGGCCTTTAATAATGTTCTTAATACATTTGCACAAAACCTAAAAATGTATACATATTTCATGGAATGTTTTTTAAACATCTTAGTTGGACATTTGTCTAACATTTTTTAATGTTAGACAACATCTCACTACTTAATTCATAATGTTCAGAAAACATTCAAAAGTAATGTTTCCATGATGTTAAAAATGGACTGGAATAAAATGTAATGTTCCATTAACATTTGCATAAAAAAGGACATTTTGAACATTCAGAAAACATTCTGAAATAACGTTTTTATTACTTAATAAGAAAGTTAACAAAATGTTGTTAGAACATATTTTTGTTAGCCTGGTACTCATTTTATAGTATTTGTCATTTGAATGTCAGTTTATTTGTCCTTTTTACCCCAATTGCATATTTAATATTTTACAAAAGGGTTAAGGTTACTAGTTGTGTTCCCGTGTGATTTATCAATATCATGTCCTAGAGATATAGTGCCACATATGGTGAGCTGACTGACTGTTACAGGGCTTTTTTTGTTGCTGCAGTTGTGACTCTTTTGCAGCCCATTGATTCATTGATTGATTTACTAGCATGGTAAGGGAGCCAGACTGATGACGGGTATGAGTGAAGGTCTATAGCTCCTTTGGATAGCCTTGTCCTTGATTTAGACAAATTAATATCTAGCAGGCAATAACTCTCTATGGCTCATCTAGCCCAGTGTCTCCTCCACTGGGTGAGAGGTGGAACACACCACACTGCCGGTGCTAATATCAGAGTCATGATTGATGACAATTATATGCAAAACTGAAAAGCATTCCATGTGGGGCCTCTAGCAAAAATCAGAAGTTTCCATAGTTTATATAATAAAAGTTGGTCTTATGCAAATGAAAGATTTGTAAAGGCAGTTATGCTATGAAAGCATTTGAGACCATTAGCTTTCTGGATGCTGACATGTGGATGTAACTATAAATGGATGCTGAACTGCTGTTAGATTATTCATTATCTTATTTGCATGTGATATATATTCACATAATTCAGAGACTCAAATTGATAAATCGTTTTTTAATGTTTTTGTAACTAGAATGAATCAGACTTTCCAACACTAAGAGAAAGGATTGTTTAGAACAAATAGATTCACTGGAAGGATTTGGACTTTACAAAATTACACATGAGCAAGAGGACCATTTATGACAAATGACATTTCGGAATGAATCTGAGTGTCCATTGCTACATATGAGACAGAGAACCATTTAGTTTTGCATGTTTCATGATTTCCTCTGTTTAAACATTAAACACAGTAATGTAGCATTTGGCACTCTTGTAAGTTAAAAATCAGACAGTCTGATGTGAAGTGGCAATCTGAGTCAGAGATTGCCATTTTTTATCAGTGAACAAACTGTGGGCGGTCCTTGTGCTGAGGCCTTCAAGTAGAGTCAGACTCAGAAATATCATATTTATGTGTTCCAAGTTGTATTTTAAAGTGAGAAACTGAGAACTGTAGTCTGGCCTTCAAGTGGCTGCACTCTAAAATATCATTATAACGAGATCCGAGCACATGAATGACCAAGCGAAGATATATTTACAAATGGAAAACTCAATAATCTGGCTTGTCGATTAGAAAAACTGGAGACACATCTGTAGGTGTGTTTGACTTCATGCCATTCTGCACAGACTAACAGACTAATCAGCATCTTACTTGAAACAAATAGCTGTAAAATAGATTCACTGATGACTACAATGATGAATTCATGACGTTTTCTCTTTATTCTGATACGTTAAGTTCTGCTGATGTTTACAACTCTGGAAGGGGCAGAAGGTTGATCATGTGATCCATGGTGACAAACAAGTCTTTTTTGAATGGGAATGGATGATTTAGCAGCTGTGCTGCATTTTATGTATGTATATATATATATATATATATATATATATATATATGTATATATGTGTGTATATTGTGTGTGTATAAATTCCGATTCTGATTCCGATAGAAGTGCACCAATGAAGAGTGCGTAATGGTGATCTTTGAGGAAGTCAAACAGATTCATTAAAATCATTTATTTGTTCACACTGTGATTCTGGTGATTTTAATTTCTTTGATGCACTTCACTGGCTCCCCTGCTGAGAGTCAACCATCTCCCAGTCTATGCTAAACTCTTTGTGAACACGCTGTGTGCTGAATAATTGACTGGTGGTCTGATCAAGTCCCAGTGGCAGCTGGTCCAACAGACGCCATGCCGCTATCACACTTCATCCTTTCATTTCAAGCCATTGATAATATCTGTCAATGGTCATCATTTGTGATGGCCCCGAATTCTAGTAATGAAAAGCTAACAGTCAGTTAGTGTAAAGTATACAGAGGTCTGTACTAACAGCAGTGCATTACTGTAGATCTGGGCCACTGCATGCTGAGAGGGGAATTCATTAGTCAGGAAACGTAGTTGCTGGTTTGCAGTGAAGCTCATGATTAGTGGTTGAGTATCTCTCTAAGAGCAGGGCTTTGAAAAAGGCTTCTCTCATCAGTGCAAACAAATACACAGCATCTACATAAATATGATAAGACTTGTCAGTTTTTAAAATAGCCATGTTTTTACTTTTTGCTTTTCAGACTGTCGCAAGAAAGGTTTAATCCAACTGGGCTTCTTGTCTGGTGCAAGCATCACCCTATGACACATTTTCCGGCTTAAATTGATCATTAATGTCAGCAGTATATAAAACAGTGGACAGAAACCAGTCCTGCATTGAGTGACCTTTTCAGAATAGCATAAAGGTGATGTATGCCAGAGGAGTTAGAGAAAGAGTGCAGATGGGTGTCAGTAGCCTTAGTGTGATATCACAGATTCAAGTGTCTCAACCAGCTGAGGAACTGTTTGTGATGACAAAAAGGCTTAAAAATGGAAGACAGTGAGAATCTTTATTGACACTTGTACATGTTTAATTCTTGTAGACAATCACTTTCATATCAGTACATTTGAACAGCTTATGAGTTAATTACTTTTTATGCTTTTAATGTTTGTGATTGCTATATGAACAGAGTTGAATGACAGATGTGCCCACAGTGTGCTCATCTGTGAAAAAATGCAATATTTAAGGCAGAGGAATTGTTCACATTCAAAGCTAGAAGAGATGGATAGGATAGACTGGCTATTGAATTTAAGTATGCTTGAGGGCTACACTGGATTACTTTTAATTAAAACTGGATTTTCAAAGTTTATGTCTTTGTTTAATTCGCTCATATATTGCAGTACGTGAAAACAATGCAAGGAAAAGTAAATAAATATTTCTTTTTCTACAGTACAGGACAGTGGAAACAGACGTCACCATAATGAAATTGTCTTGTTTATGTTCGATTACATATAGAAGGTCAGTAAGTGGGTAGCTTCTCTGGTGTTGCTCATATTATTATACTGTTTCTTTCGATTAACACCAGTGAAGCTACCCACTTGCATATATAAATATTTATACAACGGGGGCTGATGAATGCTTGAATCTGATTGGTTGACAAACTCACTCGTCAACTCACACAGGAACCCTGGCTCACTCGTGGTGCTTGTTTTTGTTTTTTCAAAATAGTCTTTTGTGTTCCACAAAAGAAAGTAAGGATGGAAAGAAAGTTTGCAATGACATGGACAAGTAAATGATGCCAGAATTTTTATTTGTGGAGGAACTATTCCTTTAAATAAATACTGTATGATGCTTAGGAATCACAGCATAAATAAGTGGAAAGACCATGCTAAATTGCCTTCAGACCTCACATAGATATCAGAACGAAGGCAGATATTGATGCCTCCTTGGATTACCTCTAAGTGCTGACTATCAGTTTGCCTCCTCCGCTCAGGGGTACGGCTCGGATGCCAGATTTTCATTCCATTGTTCTGCTCTGCCAGCTGCAAGTCGATTACTGCATTTACTTACCCTGAGGAGGTTAACCACAGAGCAAGTTCAGGGCCTCTTAAGAGACTCGAAGGCTAGACCTCTCCAATAGCAAGCGTTTACAGCAGACTTACCATATGGAGAATCTTTGTGACAAAAGGTTAGACCTGTGAGTTATCTATGCATGTTGTAGTCTAGTCTCTGGTGTCAGTAACCTAATATATATTTAGCTTCCTAGCTGTTAACCAGATGGTGCATTGAAATCATACACAAGCATGCCTTTAGAGACATTTTAGATTAGATTATCATTTATAACACTATATTAACTGTAAATACTGTAGCAATCTCATAATTTGCTCAAAACAACAACATGACCAAAACAATAATCCGTAGACCACTTAATAAGTTGGTGAAATGCAAAGAGAGGAAATATTATAATATTAGTATTGTCTAAATCTGTATCAAGTTTAAAGGGATTCAAAAAAACAATTGTTTCATCTCGGCAGTAAAATAGAAAAAAAGGAGTAAACTTTGTATTTGATGAATGAGAAGACTGCCAAAAACATTGCCTCATTGCTCAAAATTGCTAAAATTTCTTCCTTCTTGAACATATTGTCCATGGTTCGTTTAATGCATTGCATTGTGTATTCTTACTGTATTTTCAACATTTTGGTGAAGTTACAGCTCATGCAAATGGTAGCAAAGTGGGCCAGTCAGAACCCCTCTAGAACAAAGATAGAAACTATCTCCCAAAAAGTATTTACTGATTAAGCTTACTGTTTAGAGAGCTGTTCAGAGAGCTACTTCAAAGTCCTGAAGGCTGATTCATATATGTATATCTTCAGTGATATCAGTATAATGATGGAAAATGACCCCTGAAACCCCTAAGCATATATTACAGCTGGCTTGTTAGTAGTTCTTCAACACTATTGTTCTCTGTTTCATATGTATGGAAGCAGTGCTTTCTGGTGCCCTACTCATCTTTACAATTTGATAAAAATGGTGAATAATACTCAGCTCACTCTGTAATTCATCCTCCTAAAGATTACATTTCAACTTACCATAAAAAGCTGAGAAAAACAAAGACGTTTCAGAGCCTGCTGGAAACTATCATCACGGAAACAATGAAATTCTTGTAACAATGCAAGAAAAACTAGCAAGACTTTCATTGGCCTCAGGTGAACTTAGGACAACAGGCCTATGTTGTGAGGAATCTTAATTATTAATAAGGTTTTATGAAAGGTATTTATAGCTTGACTTGCTTGTGTACGTGCAGGAAATAGGCCTAGAGTTGTGTGATCATTATTAAGTCATGACATTAACTTTGTGATTTAAAACATATGAGCAAGCTTAAATATTAAAATTTCCTTGCGGATATAGAAATATGTCCATTTCAGTATTGACTTTTTCCTTTACATCAACCTTTCCTCATGAAATAAAACTTCCCCTGAAGCACAATATTATACAAACTTCTCACAATATTATACAAAAATACTCATACCCACTATAAAAATGCATGAAACTGTTTTTCGTCAAACTTTGTAATGCAGCTTTCCTCTGGTAGTAAACAAACAATGCATGATATTCCTCTTTTGCATAACTCGGTTTAGAGAAAAACGTTATGTTTCTAAATGCCGCCCACTATGAAAGGTTATTCACATTATACATTTGAATTGCTTTCTCAAATGTAATATTGCCCCCTCAGGTGCATCATTTATGTCTATTGGATATGTAAATTGTTTCTTACTCAGTGCCTCTATCTAACTAAAGGGGAGATTATTGCATTATTGTGAATCTATAGCATGAAACCATAATGCATGTTTGCACATTCCTCCATTATAGTGGGTTTCATTACACATTTTAATGCTATATGAGTATTTATAACATACATTACTTGTGTTAAGTGATTCTACAGTTCTGTAGATTTTGAGATGTTGCTATTTGCAGAATAAAATATTTGCTAGACAAAATAAAAACAAACAAACAAACAAACAAACAAACAAACAAGCAATGGAAAATTAAAGTTATTAGCATGTATTAAATTATGACATAGTAGAACAATTCATTCTGGTCCTCAAATTTGTTTGACTGTCAGCATGTTCCCAAAGGTTAGTCTAAAAAGCATTTGGATTTTTTTGCACACTCCACTTGTATATTCACAGCATTCCAGACTACAGTAAGTGAACACTACAGAGTGGAAATGGAGTTTGCTTAAAGCAAGGAGCAGGTTTTTTGAAAGTCAAAACATCTCTGTTTTCTCTGGCAAATAAAATAGCGGGATTTCTCTCTCTTACATGCTGGGAGCATGAAATGGAAAAACTGGAGTGGAGTTGAGCTGGAGTTGAGTGGAGTCTGTATTCCAATGCATTGCTTGGCAACATGGATCACTGATGCTTTGATTTCTTTTAATACTATTTTCATTGACAGATAAAAAATATATGAAATAGCTGAGCAGTTTTTGTCTGAAACATTCATCAATCAATATTAATTTTTTATAGAGCTGTACTGAATTTGTATAGTCATATCATGTTGTAGTACTAAATATATCAAAAGGGCTGTTATCTGTGACCTTGTGCCTACAGCTGAATCACAGCTACAGGTACAACAGCAGTCTTGTTTTTATGATGTGCATTATAAAGACCAGATTCCCACATAAAATATTAATTATAGGCTCTCATCCATTTATAAATGCTCACATGTATAAAAAGAAAGTTCATAAACTTTTTTGTACCATAAATACTGAAGGAAAAGATTTATAAAACAGAGGATGAGTAAGTCCAGCAGCTGCCAAGATTTTTAAGCATTAAACTAAAGTAAACTAAAAGTAAAGTTTTTTTTGACAATGTAGCAATTTTTCGTCCTATTAGATTCCATACGCACTTCAAAAGCTGCATCAAAATTCAATCATATGACCACACGATATCTTCCAGTGTAACTGAGCTCACGAATATTCCCACCTGACTGGTGCTGATGCGTGTGGTGAACGTGACTCCGCCCATCGCGATGCGCCATTGGCTGGTTCGGCTAGTGAGCTTGCGGCACCTGCAAGTCTGAGTGCACTAGAACAAGGCTCTCAAGCAGGGCGAAAGCCGGCGCGGTGTCTGAAGTTCGGCGCACAGGAATGATGTCCGCTGAGCTTTCGCAAAGAAGTCAGAGCATTAAAGTGAGAGAGACCGTTAAAGCAAAAAACAAAGAACTGTCACAACATTATAAAATCGGACGAATTTACTCTCTAAAATGACTGAGAGAACAGATTAGAAATGGGAAGTACTGTGAAGGGACGTCGGCGCTTTTTGGAGATCATCTTGGTCGTCGCTCTCTGTGCAACGCGCGCCAGCGGTCGAGGTAAGAGCTGTACGTGGGAGAAAATATGTTGTGATATTTACAGTAGGACTATTATATGCGCACTAAGTATCCTGTTGTCATTAGTTAACTTTTATACTGGATAGGGAATATTACTAGACCTGTTTGATTTCCCGGTTTGCCCACGCGCTTTTGCACGCGGGAGCGTTAAGCGTTTATCTAAACGACTGACGCTAACATCGCAGTTTTTAATACTTGTATATAGCTACTAAGTGACTAGTTGTGTTTTTAATGGTGTCCTGGCTGTACATTTAGCGTTTTTAACGGTGGGATGTAAACATTGAGGTGAGACTGACAGTGAAATGTAAAGTTTGTAACATTCTGTTCTGAAACGGAGCAGCAGATTTTTCACTCCATCCCTGTCAGGATTGTTAATAAAACAAAAGCAAACTGAAGAAATTGGGAAGAAGAGCTGGAGTACATTAAGCGTCTCAATAGGAAGTATATATTCAACAGGCGACCATATATTTAAGTATCTTTCTTCTTCTAGATCACATGTACCAAATGTCATAATTGCGACACTAAATTCACTAAATGCAGCTCTGCTACTTAAGCCTTGCACTGACATCAGTTTGTGAACGCATATATAGCCTACTCCAGTCAAATATGACTTCAGATAACATGTAGTGAAATGCAGTGTTCAGCAGTATTGTCCTGCTGCCTTTTTACATACTGTACACTTGACTTGTGTGGATTAAGGTGAAGCTGTCAGGCGATGTGATGGCAGTTGTGTAATTATAGTGATATAAAAGTTCTGTCTTATTTATAGACAAAATAATATTTATAATAATAGTAATAATAATATGTAATGGAAAATATGATGGGGAAGTTTAAGAAAGATATTGGTATTGTCAATTGTGTAGCTGCGCGTTACATGTGTTATATTTTATTTATAGATAATAGAAAAAACATTTATTATTATTATTATTATTGCAGGATCCCATGTTCATGGAAAACTTTAAAAAATATTTTGATAAAATGTAAAAGTGTCAATTTATATATGAAATTACATTTTTTTAAAAATATTTTATCAAACATTGATCTTTGTGAGTTCAATCTTATTTTTAAAACTTATTTTTAAAATAATCCAGTTGTCACAAAAGACTGGAGATGCCTTAAGCCTGTGCAAGATGTACAGAAGGTCAGCTTTCAAGCCACAGCAGCTTGTTATTTTTGTCTTGAAGCTTGTCAGATTTTGCTTTTCATAGATCAATGTGAATGAACATCATATCTTCACAATGAGTGCAACTCACGTGAAGGGTCAGGAACTGAGATCTCTTGCGTGCTACACTGCTCTCAGCAAGCCCAATGGGGCTTATATGAAACTTTAAAAGTGTTCTCAATGCATCCAGTTGAACATGCGTGCCCAGTGGATCCCGCATAATGGCACGCGATGGTTAGCTTTCTTTTTTCCCTAGCAGAAGGTGGCACAGACTTAGTAGAAATGAGTAAATTAAGGTCTGTTTGCACAAGTTTAAAATACAAGCTAAAATGCGACTCCATAGATAATTTTAAAGTTATTAGTTGGCAGAGTTGCATTAATTAATTCTAGCTATTGAAAAGGTATATTTGCAAAGTTTTCTCATTCTCACACAGGCATATACCACAGCAAAAATATAAAGATTATGATACGACAATGCATGGCCTTTATCAAATCACTTTCAGCTAGATCTCTCTGTAGATGACCCTCATTAGAATTTGTTCACTTTTGCCATACACTTAAAAATATGGCAGCAATGTGACTACTCTTTTGCTCTAATTTTCTAATTTATACATTTACATGCATTTTTAAAGTTTAATTTCAGTCAGCTGAAATCATACCAGTCTGTTTTTTGTAACCGACCTAGTTAATGTGGTTATTGCTCACATTGCATATAATTTAGTCGGACTAAAGTTGGAACATGATCCAAAAGACAGCCAATGTTTGTTCTGTTGTTCAAGTATGTGATTGTGCATTGTGTATATGAATGGTGTATACTTGGGCAGATGGATAAAGAAAAACTCACTGCAGCTTGATTAGAACTGCGCATGTAAACACATTTTTTTGCCTTGTGCTATAGGATTTAGATTGAATTTAAATGATTGCACACATATACAATGTAGTTTTAGCAGCAACAATCTAATTTTAGCAGTGAAATTGTCTAGCCGCCAAACTCCACCAGTAGACCGCTCAATGAGAGAAAGCAGCCAATCTGGAATCGACAGAGGTTCTGTGTATTTTCCTCGCAGTTATAAAAATCCATCACCAGCTCGGGTCTGCTAACAGTGTGCCAATGCAGTACTGCTCACTGCTCAAATTTACATTTAAATGAAACCAAATGACTGAACACTCACAGATGAGAGTCAGTAAAAAAGCACCACCTTCTAGTACGATTCGCTACCTGAAAGTGTTATTAGGTCCTAATGGGATCTGTGTTGGTAAATAAGGAAATTACATGATCGATCCTTGTTTTTGTGAAAGGAAAAACAATTTTCATATAGGGCCTTCAGAGATGGAATAAATCTGTTAAGAGAAAGTACCTAGAGAGTGTAACCTTGAGTATTATTAACTCATAGCTACACTTATGAGTGTGCAGAAAAATAATATGAGCTTGGTGTGACTGCTTTCGCTACGCTCTTCTTCAGAGCTGTGTGTAAATATTTATTTTTTTGGATGGTGAAGAGTGACTTTAACTTCATTAGGCTAAAGTAGAAGTAACGTGGGCTGATCCACCATCAGGCTTTTTTTCTAATTTTCATCACCTCCTCTTCAGGATGATCAGTGCAGTGCCTAGGCTCATCGTTTAATCATGTGAAGCCTGTAAAAGTGTTTGCATGGTATAAACATAGACATATATTCAAAAGATATAGAAATAATGTTCAATTTTCAGCATTGTTGTCATTCAAATTCCCTTTGTTCTAAAGATATACAAGCTTATGTTTGAGGAGGCAAGATAATATCTGGCCTCAGCAGAAGCTTTCGCACATTCTGAAACATTTGCAAGATCGGTTCTGATAACATCTGAACATGTGAGATATTATGTATTAGTCATAAGTGTTAGATCTTCGGAAGCATTGTAATTAGAAAAAATGACCGTCGTCAACCATCGTTGCATGATTTATTTGATAGCTAACTAAAATATATACATTTAGAGAATTACTATATTAAGGCTGCCTTTTTTTCCACAGAAGCAAAATATGTTCAGGCAGGATTTAATATATTGTAGCTGAAAAAGTTAGTGCCATATGTAAAACAACAACGAAGGAGTTGAATGGCAGGAAAATGCATACTGTTTTTCCATTTAGAGATGCACAATATGTTTTGACCTTAAGGTTAAATATGAATATTTACCAGCTTTTTTGCATTGACTGGAGAATAACACAAATCATCTTACAATAATCTACACAAATGCTCTGTATCCCATTGCTGATGAAATCTGGAAGCTTTCAGTTTGCAGTCCTCAGAGATGTTCGCATTTACCCATTTCTTTTTGTGTGCAGGACCAACTCGACAATGCGTACAAAAGATTTTTTTTTTCTGCTTTTATAACAAAATAAAAAACAAATAAGAACACAACACTGTTTTAGATCGCTGTGGTGTGGTAGGCATGTGGTGTAAAGACACGTTTTAATGTGGTAAATTAATGTTAAGACAGTAACAGAGTGCTACAGGAATGAGCCCTAAAACCTGGATTTTTTGAACTTCAGGTTCCCTAATCCCAAAGTCAGTGTTTTATTTAAACTGGTCTAAAATAAGGTCTGTGGTTAACACAAGGTGGTTGCTAGCAAGTGGCTAAATAGGGCTGCAATGGTCAGAAAGCCCTTTCTCTGAGGTCAAAACTCATCTAGTCTGCTTTTACAGCGTTATTGTTTATTTTTGCTCACTTGCAAACTATTCAAACTTTCCAACTTGTGCATTTTAAATAAAGATTAAAAGATTTGTCGCCGGCTTAGTGGTCACTTTTAAAGTCATTGCACCTTTAGTGTAGTTCATTTTAGCTTAACTTTTGCTTTTACTTCTGGCAATTGTGTTTAGGCTTCAAGATTCATAAAGGTTAATTATCAGGATGAACAAAACATGTAAGATTCAATCTTTTTTGGCCACGAATCTAATTTTCTGCAGTAATCCAAAAGTCATTGGAAAAATCCTATTGGCCTTTTGTTGAAGGAACTAAGGTAATGGTAAGTTGTGGGTTGTTCTACAAAATTATGTCATCCCTGCATCTCTCTATTATTGATGCTTTTCATCATTTTGATGCCATTTGTAAGTCACTTCTGCCCAGGGTAAAAGAAAAAAGATGCACTGTTTGTTTTGTAAGAGTGAATGATGCACATGAACTTAAACCACCTGCAAGGACAAGTGTTTGGTTTACAGGTGGTGAGTTGTTTAAATTTTTTAAACTTGCTGAGAAAAAAACTAATTGATATTCATAGAAACAAAACCAAATAAACATCATTAATTGTTGGCATCCTTGAAAGTGATTTCACTCTTGGTTGAGTTTTAGAATTAATATATACAAAATTTTTTAGTTTTCACTGTTGCATTGTAGTTCTCTGAATTATGTAACGTGTGTTCATGAAATATCTTCATTACATGGATTTGTAGCAGACCTCCATTATGCTTAGACCTTGTGTGTTTCTGGTTCAGGAACCACTTCCATGTCAGTTTTGTTTACAGATGGCACAGACCAAATGAGCTTTTTATAAGCCGGTTTTATGACAGAGTCGCTATTGCCTGGGCAGTTGTTAGGTTTACAGGATTTATCTGTGTCTGCTCTGCAAGAATATCACTCTCTGTCCTCCAGTAAATTGTTTTATCCACACAAAAAGTGAACCATGAGATATTCAAAGTGTTCTTCCTCTCATTTACAGATTTATTTACTGCTAAATGCAGTATAGTACAGTTTGCAGGCCTTCTCGAGGCATTAGAAATGCAATGTTGTAATTTGAAAGTGCAGCTTAAAAGAGGCAGTTTTGTCTCTGATGGAAGTCTTAAACTATTTTTTCTGTCATCTAGAAATAGAAATGCAGTGGCTAAATTTTAGACTTTTTGGATAGTTGCATGTAGTATTGCTGTTTCACAATTATGTAGGAGTGAATAACAGGAGATCAAAAGAAGCAATAAGTGTGGGGGAAGAAACCAAACTTTGATCATCTCTGGTGGCATTTATTGATTGTTTTTTTCCTTCTTTCAGTTTGACTAACTTCTAGATTATGCACACACACTTCCTCCAATCTGGTTTGAGTGGTGTAAAATCACTTTTTTTTTTTTTTTTGAAGTGCCTCAAGCCATTTTTGCTCTCTCTTTTCTGTGCTTTCCAAGTTTCGATCATAAGTGCCCTTTTCTTTTGTTCCAGCGCCTAAGTTTTTCTGAGTCCGACCTACAGTGGGCTCCACCCGCCTCTCACTGACACTACATTCTTCTTATCCATCCCAGGAGGATGCTCCGCAGCTTTTTTGTTGATTTAACCTGCACCTACACCAAGGGTCATGTTAATTCTGGTGCTTTTGATGCTGCATTTAGGAGTCACAGAACTAGAAGAGGAAAAAGGAGTTCAGGAATATTCTGTAATCATTTCACAATGCCTTTGATCCAGGAGAATGAAGTAGGTCATAAATATTATACTGCAATACAAACGATGCTGAACTTTAAAAAAAAAAATGGAATTAGTTCTGAAACTCCTACCTCTTCTATGGTGTTTTTAATGTATTAGCTTTCAGCTTTTTTGTTTATTTTAGAACTGTTGATTATTTGTATACCAGCCATTTCACTATAAGCAACTCTCTGTTCAAGCCAGAAGTTTATTGTGTTCATTTTGAGGTTAATCTACCTTTTGAATTATAAACAACTGGTTAGAGACCCCATGGCAACACTTATTATTGAAGCCTTCAGCAGATCATTAAGCACTTTTGATTGAATCACGCTAAAATATAGGCAATGTTTCTATACTAACCCAAAGGTGACCAATATTAAAGGTGCAATAGGTGATTGTCTTCAGAAACATTTTTTGTTATGCTGTTTGAAAGTCTCTTCACATCCCGATAGCAATCAGTAAGTTAAGTGGTCTAAATAAGTGGTGGAGTCCTACGAAAAAAGCGGTTTACTATTACCTAGTCAACTCCCCCCCCCCACACACACACAAAAAATGTAAATGTTTTCATGTTGTTGGTTTATAAGTACTTTATACAGTTCTGTATAGTTCTATATACTTTATATATGTACTTTATATAGTACTTAATATATGCTCCTAATTTAACAAATTTAGGAGCACAGTCAAAAAATTCAAGAGCACCTTCTGATCAATAATTAGCACAAATTAGCCTTCCCATTATAAGGTGATATTTGACTCCTTAAAGTGATTTACAGGGGCATTTTTTTTATACATTTTCAGTGGCATTTTTCCAGCTTTATTAGAAGTAAGTCAAATTTCTGTCAAATTCAAAAATTTATATTCATAAGCTTTTCCAAAATTTCTAATGAAATCAGTAGAATAAGAAGAGGTAGAATTAGAAGAATAAGTTACCAATCAAAATAGCTAAATCAATATTAACAAAATTCATTTGCACTTCAGAGGTGGCACAGAACAACATAGGCATAGATGTTTTAAATTCATAACAATGTTATATAACAATATAGAAATATTGATTGATGTGTAAATTATTTAAATAACTGAAATTATACTTTAAACATGAAACTATAACTGCAAGTAGGTGGCAGCAAATCACTGATTTTATCACTGAATCAATCATTCAGTTGATTCGTTCGTACGGCTGATTCATTCAGGAACAAAGTAACTGTCTTTATGAATGGGTAGTTGACTAGATTCGTTTAAAAATGCACGTTCATTCATAACGAAACACCACTGTGTTTGCTTGAAGGTGACAAAACAGAGCAAAATCAGGCAATACTGTTATAGTCAGACAATGTAAAACTATTAATATTGTTCATTGAACTGTTCAATATCTAAATCAATATCATTTGCAAACTTGCTTAATAATCATTAAAATCTGTCCCTCTCCTTAGTTCATAGCAAACTCACAAAGTTCCACTATAATCATTGAAGCACTTTACACTGCATAATGAATCTCTTATTTACATCGTGTGTGTCTACCCTTTGTTATAATGAGAGGATACATGAGCTTGCATAACTCAGCACTGAACAAAACTGAACAAAAATATGCTCATCGGGTCAGTTGCACTGGTGCTTCTAAATATTTTTTTCATTGCAGTCGCACATAGTAGTTTTCAGTTGCAAATGTACAGCCCTGACTAGGGATTTTATCAATAAAATAGTTTAGGAAAGCCCTAAATACGCAGTAATTCATATTCACATGCTCTCTATATTTTTAATAACTGCATAGCTACGGCGCAATTACTTGATCTAAAATGACGCTTTGTAATTAGTAATGCCGACGCCCCATGTGAATGGGCCGTAACGGAGGCTCGGCCATTAATAAGATGCGACAGTATAGCTGTTTCGTGTGGTTGCACTACTGTCTTGTGCGTGCTTTTTTCAGTTATGTCACCTCTCCTTATATGTTTCGTTCTTTAACTCATTTTACCTACTGAAACTTAAGTGTGAGAGTGTGTCCGCTCACCATATGTTCGCTGCAGTGAGAGAACTGCGCAGTACACCGCTCAAAACACCAACGCGAGCGGCACAGAGCAGAGAGCGGAAAACAAAACAAGTGGGTATAAGAAAATATTGATCCTTAGAAGTCGTAATACGCAAACAGCCCTGGGCAAAAAGTAAGCATACGGCGTATACCTGCGTATCGCCCCGACTACACCGCTGGTCTAAATGTATTTATCTGAATTTATATATTCTGTGGAAGGCGTAGGACAAAGAAATGTTCGTCCAATCAAAATGCTCATTCCGAGAGTTTTTATTGACTTTCCTACCTGCAGACAGGATACGTCATCAGTGCGTTCACGTACGCTATGCAGACGGCGAGAACGGCAGGCAAACATCAACAATGTGATCTTCCTTCCTGGTACTGTAGTGCTTTTACTAACTGCACTATAAAGTTTTCTCCCCGTTGAATGACACATGATGTATTGTAGTAATGTTGTCTCTGGTTGTCTGGTGTGTGCGTTCATGCGTTCAGGGGGCGTGGCTTTGGACGACGATTTGCAGGGAGGGTGGGACGGACGTTCGCTTTCAGTGCTATCAGACTAAAGTTAGCATTTTCCAAGGTCTCCTACTGCACCTTTAATGACTCTCAAGTTAAATTTGGAATAGATATTTTATTCAGCATAGATATGTGTAGTCATGTTGATATTCATGAAGTCATATGCACATCAGCAAGGATGAGTTATAACAGTGTACAAAACCTCCGAAACCATTTAGGGACAGTGGTGTTGTAGATAACTCAAGCTCTTACCTTGAAACATACGCTCACATCCATATATATAGAATAAGGGTCAAAGCACTGGGTCACCTGATGGGGCAGAAGAGATTTAGCTTACGCAGCAATGGAACAACAGGAGAAAGCTGGATCAAATGGAAAACCCTCTGGGTAATAACACTCACACCTTGAAGTGCTTTACAATATCACATTACACATTAGGTCACTCAGTGCCAGAAATAACCCTTTTTTTTATTAAAGGGCAGTATTTGATAACTCAATTTTTAGTTTTTTTTCTGACCATATAAAAATATAGTGTTAAAAAATACTGGGATGCTGCGGCCCAATTGGTCAGTGGCTTGATGGGAATCATTTTTGTTATCAGACTGACTGTCCAAGGCCAGTTTTTGACAATATAGAACAAATTCAACTGAGCTTTATAGCTATTCAAACAAATATTTTGTATTTCTCATTCATTTCTGACCCTGCTTTAGGTACAGCTTTTTTGTTGCTTAGTATTTCCCTGTAAATCAAAGCTATAGATTTAAAATAAAGTTTCACTTGAGCAGTGAAGCTTTAATGAAATGGCATTTCTTTCTCAGCTTAAGTTTTCTATGCTTAAAGGAATGCTTGCCTTGCAACATTTTATACATTTAAGCGGTGGATCATTATGGCAGTTCACCATATGTGCACATCTAGAAGCATGTTTTTTTGGACCGCACACATGACTGAGGTTTACTGCATGGCATGCATACCTTGTCCTTCATTGTGTTCTTCATCTTCACAGGTGCAGCAGGCTTGTAGTGATTTAATGTATCATGCACTGGAAGGACACGTGAATAAAAGCCATCCATCCCATCTGAATGCCATCCCATCTGATCCCCCTCCGTTCCCATTTCCATACAACATGTATAATGCTTGTCCTTGTTGTGAATAAACTACCTACTATCCAAAGGACAAATATCAAATTAGGAAATACTATTGAAATCACACCTGAGCTCCTTGAATGTAAAGACTGACTCTAGGTCAGAGAGGGATTTTAAAACTGTCCTTCTATTGTCGTTAGAATGTCTTATGGTCAGGACTTGGGGACTGTT
Organism: Tor tambroides; assembly: GCA_021397915.2. Lineage (NCBI taxonomy): Eukaryota > Metazoa > Chordata > Actinopteri > Cypriniformes > Cyprinidae > Tor > Tor tambroides. Next base: position 17,403 of record JAFVLL020000190.1, read on the forward strand.
CGCATGAATATAGAGCTGGCAAAAATGGCAGCACTAATGGCTGTGACATTTTATCAGGAAAACATGAGCCGCTACATCAACAGAATGGGGCGTACATGTCTAACGGTGTAATTTGTTTGTGTAAATATATCAATGAGTGGGCAGGCGAATATGAATTTTGAATAAACTGTAATTAATGGAAACACATTGATTGTGCATCCAGGGTTCAAATAATTAATGAGGTACTTTGAAATATTTATGCAGCCTAAATGAAGTGCTTCACTGAAAGCAGTCAGGCTGAAAAATAAACTGCAGCCCATCTACTAAATATTAAACAAAACATCAATCTGCAAGCTTGCTTTCCATCAGTGAGGGGTGCGGGACAGTGTCAGAGCCGAATCAAAGTAATTATGTTCACCGCTAGAGAGAACAGCACTGCTTTGTCATTAGATTATTATGATGTGTCTGAGGTCAAAGGTCGTAATGAAGTCTGAGGCTACATATTCATGACATAAAATAGGTTTGGTGTTATTGTCACTTTGTAATTGCAGGACAAAAAGTGTGATTTTCAACACATTTTCCTAAAATTTTTATTGAATATGAAATATTTGGACCCTTCACATCTTGTATCTGCAGTACTTTGGTTATGACTGAAAGCCTATAATTCAGTGCCACTGCTAGGCTGCTAAAATTGCATGCCCGTAATTTAGCAGATGTCACTTAAAAACTAAATCACTCTGTCGGATGAGGTACAGTACAGGGTCTGTCAACTTAACAGTGATTATTACATCCAAGCCTATTTTGAGTCTTTTCTGAAAACTAGCACATTATCACTTTAAAAAAAAATGGTAGGGAAAATCACTGGGTTTTCATTTTTATGAAAATGTTTTTAAGTAGTCTAACTTTATTTTCAGTTAAGTTGAAGCAGTTAGAATGTTTATGCTTTTTTGTTTGTAAATGGATAATTATTCCCAAATTTCCTTGTATCATTTTGCAGTCTGCTGCTTTTTAAAGTGTGAGTGATCTTAACTTTTACAACATCTAATTTTTAGTGTTGTGTAGCTGAAACCTCTTTAGTGTGCTGCCAGATAGCATAAGATCACCAGTCATTTGTGGCACTTGAGGCGGCTCAATCCATTTGCGCTCATGGGTTTGAATCCCCACATGAGTTTGGTGGTTATGGTTGTGGCTCTGATTTCATTCGGATCAGTAGAGGGAAAGGCACAGAAAGCAGGGAGGAAATTAGCTGGGGTTCATTTGGTCTGTGATTAATTTCCAGCAGTAGTAATACTGACTCTTTAGACATAGTAGGGTGAGGATATTGTAATAAATACTACAAACCACTCTCTTGGGTGGTGTGTAGTGTGTTTTTACTCTCTAAAGTCAGTTTTATTTAATAATTTTTTAATTAAAGAAATTTCTAACACTCATTCTGACCTAATGAATGAATATTGCTGAATTACTTATAAAGAAATTTGTATGGGAAGCTAGACAAAATGGGATAATCTGGAAATAGCAATTTTTTTTTCTTGTCCTTTCTTGTTGGTTAAGGATCTTCAGATTAGTTTAAGGCACAATATAGAAAAATTGCAAAATTGATCAAAATTTGTCAAAAGTAGCAAAACCGATAAAAAAAAATTACTAAGCTACCCGCAAAAGGGTCACCTGACACAATCACAAATCCAAGCACAAGTAAAATTATTTGCTAAAAATCTTCCTTAGTCAATACTGGGTTATGATTGAGTTCAAGATCTGTTTAAAGAACAGACTAAATTTAGGAATGATTTTTATTGGCTTGCATTACATGGTTTAACAAAAAAAAAAATTAGGATATCTAAAAATATCTGCATTTCAGGCAAGACTGTTTTAGCAGAAAAATCCATAATAATGCTATGGGTTGTCTGGCATTGTGGCATATCTTGATAAATGACATTTTCTATTTGCTTCAGCAGCCCTGGTATTAGACTTTGATAAATGTTACTTTCCTTGGTTTGTCTTCAGTCAAAGGCCTTTCTTAAAGGCCACCTTTGTCATCATCACCGCTTCCTTTTGATGAGCTGAAACTTGCCACAGTTATAGGGATTTAAAAAAATACAGAGATATAAATGTCAGGGCAGGATTCACATGCACTGCTAGAATTAATTTCTTTCACTGATCTAAGACTTGCTTCAAGTCCTAAACTTCTCATTAGACATGGTTTATTTTTAGACAATCTTAAAAGGACAATCAACAATATTGGCGCATCCCATATCTTTAGCAAAATAGCTGTGACTTGATGTGTCTTTGGTCTAAGGGCAGCAACACGGAGTTGTAATTACCTGCTGAAATCGGAGAGGGTTGAAGCCCAAAGCAAATGTGCAACAAAATAAGATTTTGATCTTGGACTGAGAGGCAGACCGGTTGAGAAGTAATAAGAAGGCGCGATATCACAGGGGAGAACAAAGTGCAGTGATTACATTTATCTCTATTGGTCTGCTACAGGGCTGCTGAAGGAGAACAATCCCTGAGCTCTCTATGTAGCAAGGCTACAGGCTTTACTTGCTCTGTTTTTATTCAAGACATATCGGAAAACAGTCCTCTTGGCAACAGTCCCAACAATTTGGTCCAAATTTGTCTCTATTTAGATCATATTGGGATTGCAGACATGCTAGATAGACCTCTTTAGATCACTGATTTTTTTCTTCAGTGTCTCAGGCCATTAACGTCTTGTTTTGATGCTGTGTGAAGTTAAGACAGGTTGAACTTTTGCCTTCCCCTGTGTTCTGGGCCTTTTTGTTTTGCTCTGCTGTTTTTTAATTCAAGCACATGTCTTGTGTGAAATGGCTTCTAAGAGTTATAACTCAAAATGAAACCATCAACCCGTTGTCATGTGTTTCTGACAAGGCACCGCTCTCTGTAATCCTCACTGATGTTTCAAACACAGCATGTGTCTTCAGCGTTACAAGGGAAGAATACTATCAATGTTTCTTGAGCTTAAGAAAGGTAGTGAAAGTTCATAAGCTTCCAGAGTATATTGGTATCTTAAAGGGATATTCACCCAAAATGACACTTCAGAAACTACAAAAAGACGTTGTGGAGATAATCCATATAAATCGACTGGTTTATTCCAAGTCTTTTGAAGAGACACGATTACTTTATATGATGAGCAGATTTAATTTAGGGTTTTATTCATTATTCATTGCTTGCTTGATGACAACATTTTTGGATGAACTATCTGTTTCAGTATTTCAAATATGCATACTTGCAATTATGTGCTGTGGTATGAATGATTATATGCAACAATTAATTTCAGTCCACTAATTTGTTTTCACAAGCTGTGTTCTACGTATAAGTTCCGATATTTAGTTCAACAGCTCTTTTTTTAAGAATACTCATTAGAAATTTTACTCTGTAAAACAGAGGTCTGAATGGGCAAGACCATGATCTTAATTCAGTCTTTTCTTTTGTCTAATGTTTCTAATTTGTGAATTTTAGTTAAAACTTTTCCTCTCTGCTTTTGTTTTAATGGGCTTATGTTTGAGTTTTTCATTCTGATTCTGCATCTGTTCAGCACTTTTTCATGCAGATGTGGCTCTGGGAGGCAACATGACAGGCAAACAAGATGGATACTCCATTATCAGTGGCCAATTTTTCTGGCACCACATCCCACGGGATAGTGCCGACGTGATGTTTATTAATCGTACGTGTATAATTTCTAATAAAAGGCCTTCAGCACAGTGCTGCCTTTATGCTCCCGAACACTGTCTGCACTGGTAAGTCACATTAGCATGCCAGTCCACTCGAGTGAATGAGAGGTATTGCTAATGCACCTTGCAAGCCTTTTTTGGACCAAAATCCACTTGTGGGATTGAAAATTGGTCTGAATGCTTTTTAGATCTTTTTAGAGGAAGCGAGATGAGGGTGGTGTTATTACATTAATGACAAAATGGTGCAGTGGTCCCTCTTAGTATGTGCATTTACATGCCTTTACAGCTACCTTTTGGAGCTTTTTTTTTAAAGCATGCTTTGTCACAAGTTTTCTAAGGTAAACGAGTTAACTCTGCATTTAGAGGAGATGCGTGAGCGTGCTAAAGCTAAGTTAGTTTTGTTGGCTGGCAGCCAAGAAGGAAGTAAGGTTTTAATTAAAAACTTTTTCTCTCTGGAATGTATTCTGGAACTTTCCAAGTGTTCACACCAAACATAAGCACGATAACAAGTCATAATTTATTTCATGATTGTTTGTGTTAGAATAGAAAGAAATATGGGCAAAGTAGATGAAATATGATTGTTGACTGCTGAATATGACCATAGTGATTTAAGACTTCTGGTTGCTTTGATTGACCAGTTTAGTTTTACTTTTCCAGTAATTTATTTATTACATGTTGATTTTAAAATGTTAGCTTTCTTCTTGGCATTTTCTTAATACTTTTATTGAGGACAGAGGTGGCTCGGCTGTTTGTTTAATCTATCCATCTCTAGTCAGCGTTTTCAGAAAGGGGCATTTAACAGGGGGATTGTTAAATTACATTTAGACTCCTGTGAGCTTTTGAGTCTGATCACAGTAATGCTGCTACTCAGAGTTTTGGCAAGAAACATGCTGGAATCTTAGTCAACTCTTAAACCTGGAGCTCAGAAACACTGCAGTTTGAGCCTCAAATTGTACTTTCTGTTCACGTTAGACTGCTATGCTTATCTGCAATAGTGATCTGCATATAAGAGCGGGATGGCCTACCTGAACTAATGGCACCAGTTTTCAATAAGTAAGTTAAATATGGGAAATACGATTACCCATGCAAGACAATGCTTTCTAAAATCTAGCTGCACAGTGTGTTTACATTGTGCTTGCGAATGGCACAAACACTATGAGATCAGATTAGGGAACGTTTGTTTAGGGCTGCAGAATTAATTGAAATAAATCCAAAATCATGATAAAGCTTAGTGTGATTATCAAACCGCAAAGGCTGTGATTTAATTAAATGAATATATGTGCTGTGTGTTTCAGAGTGAAGTGCAGCACTGTGTTCAGTAAATTTTACTCCATCTCTTCATCTGATCTTAGTTTGGGTTGCTTTAATGTGCATTTGGGAGCACAACATGCACCATCATCCCATACTTGTAATGAGAAGCACTTATCAATAAAAAAGAAGCTTTAAGGGCTCTCTGCAGTTTTCTCTTGAAATAAAAGTTTGATGGCTTAATGTTTAAAAATAAAGATAGCTGTTAAAATTAGTACTGTAATGTAATATTACAGTAATAAATATAAATATATCTGAAATGATTTAAAACATGAAAAAAAAAAAAAAAGTTGAAATGTGAAATTAAAACCGCCAGTAGGTGGCAGGCAAATTACTATTGATAAGTGAGTCATTGAGACTGAACCGAATCATTTAAATGGTTGATTCATTCAGGAACGAAAAAACTTCATTGCTCAGAGATGCAAAACAGTGCTGTGGCTGTGTTTGGAATTATTTTTGTTGGTGAAATAGAGCAAAAACAGCCAATATGGTGTCTAAAATGTAAGTCTCTTAATTAACTTTTTAACGTTTTAATTAACGTTTATTGAACTGTTGTAAAAAATCAAGATCACATTTGTAATCATGGTAATTTTTGGAGAAAAACAGCACTCTTCATGTGAAATTGATTAACTATATGAAGTGGTATAAATATATACATTTTCTGCCCCCATGTCTTGAATTTGTGATCATTCTAAATCCATTTTAATAGACTGAATCATGCAGAGAAAGAACGCACTCTAAATACGCACTAAATGCATACGATTGCCAGTCGGGAGAGGCTAATCACCTCTCATTAACCCCCTGAACACTGCAAGACAAAAAATGCCCAACAAAGCTGAAATTTGACAAGACTCAAAGAGTGGTGTGACTCAGAAATTGGCTCAAAATCAGTTGAAAATCACACAGTGTATACCTGGCTTTAGAAACACATGCAAATGATTAGTGGTTGACCATTATTGTTTTTTTGACTGCCGATGCTGATATCTTGGAAAGCGGGGGGCCAATGGCCGATATAAAGCCGATATAATTTTTTAAAATTTGAATTAATATTTAAGAAATTTGAAATCATTTGAAAATGGATTAAAAAATAAATGTGTAAAATAAACATACTTATACTTTAGATGACAAAGTATTTTTTTACAAATAAATAAATATTTAATAAAAATATAATTTAAAAAGGAAGTAAACACTGTAACCAATAGGGCACTCAGTATTCTGGGAAGTTTGTGTGCATTGGGAATCATATTTTTTCAAATAAAGCCAATGTAACACTCATTTTACATACAGCACACAGTGAAAATGACATGAATATGACAGTGGGCAAATGCATAAAGTGCAGCTTAATTTGAAATCACGAGTTTAAAGTTTAAAGCATTCAATTCGCACACACCGACGGTCATGCAGAGAACATGCGATCATGCAGGATACAAATGCACACTTCACAAAATCTTACAGCTGGATTCGACTAAGTTTGCAAGGTTTGTGAAATTAAATGTTCATTAGTCATTCAAAGATTTGTTTAAATGATATAAATGCGTATTTGCTGAATGCTGACGGCAAACGAGAAAGTATTATAATGTTTGCCTTTCTATTACTAATAATATAAAAGCAATCATTATAATACTTTTTTGTATACATTTTAATTCCTTTGTTTAACAGTTCTATCTGATTATTAGACAGACTTCTATCCGTATTAGACAGAACTGTTAACGACGACAACGAATAAGAGGGAGAATGAGAGCGCTGTGTGCTCAGGCGCTGGCGTTCTCAGTGCCGTCAAAATAAAAGTCCCGCCTCGAACACAAGGCCAAACAGAAAAACTTATCGGCCAATGCCGATGTTTGAAAAATGCCAAATATCTACCACTACAAATGATCAACTATAAGCGAATGAACAATGCGAATCAAGGAAGGGATTTTATTTCAGTATTCAAGATAACTCGTCGGGCAGGGCAGTGATGCAATTTGGTAGCCCGACTGGAAAACACAATAGCCCCAGGAAGTTGGGATAGAGATTTTGCGAGCCCTGGTGGTATGACAGTATATATAGTTACCACGGTATAAGTGTCTATTGTTAGAGATTATCATTTATTTCACGATATAGCAAATTCCCGTATGCAAACATATCCACGTAGCACCGTACTACTTAAAAGTTATATACACCTAATACTGCTAAAGAAACAAAGAAGAATTTTTTCTCAATATATGACAGTGATTATTTTTCTAAACGCAGCACTGAAAATGCTGGATTTATCAACAGAGCTACAGAGACAGATTAAAGGGATGAAGCAGATAAAGAAATAGAAATTAACCCTTGGGGGACAATTAGCATTTTTTATAATTTCTTTCACCAAGGTGTCACTTATTTTTTAAGCATACTGCGTAAGTGGCATTCACAATCTCCTTATTTAGCACTTGTGGTATGGACCCAACTGCTTTCAGTGACTAGTGATAAGAATGCAGTACAAAGCAGCATTGATGCTGAAAGATATGATGAAATCATCAAAAGCTACTTTAAATTGGCATCACAATCTTTGTCATACCAGTTGAACTATCATAAATGACAATCTTAAAAGACAAAGCAAATCTTTTAAAAAAAATTTTTTTTTCTTTCATCGTCGCCTTTTAGGTAATTGCCAGCCAAAAGCAATAACCTAGAAAATGACTGATGTACTGCTTCTTGTGATGTACATGTTGAAAATGGTGCCAGGGAAGCTTAAGAGTCGGCTGTGTGTAGAAAGCTTTTCTCTGTGATTTTTGTTTCATTGCAGACCGTTCAGTGCCAGAATTATCATGGTAATCAATGGCAACAGCTGTTTCACCTCCCCCTGGAATCATTCTCATTGACACATCATAATCCAATCCAATCCATTCCCACCAAACCTTTACTCTTCGTAATGTGCTTTACGCTGCATGTGTGCAATGCTGCTGCAGTATATGCCCATATCTCTGCCATAGGTTCCATCGCATCCCCCTAATCATTATAGATTTGCTGTTACTAGCTCAAAAACAGATGGTAGAACCCTAAAGCCTGCAAGTGCCAGCGAGACTACAGTATTTCTGAATTTGAATTACTTTAGCCTATTAGGGGACTGTGTTTGAAGCAATGTAAATGAGATTTCCTTTTGCCTTTTCCCTGATGTAGTTAAGCATTGCCTATCCTCCTATTATTGAATACTAATTCCGCCCATCTTATCTGGAAAAAGTGCTCAATTGTCCTGAAGGGATTACAGCATGGTGATTTTGTAGCAGCATCATATTCATTTGTTTTTATTTCACGTCATGCTTAAAACGCTTAGAGCTTCGGTAAGCATTTTTTTCTCTAATTGCTGCTTGCATAAGACTGCTAGCCTGGTTTGATTGATTAGTTTGTGGTCTCAGAGTTTTCTCTTGGTTTTATAAGCCATCTGTTCCGTCAAGCTTACCTAAAGGCCATTTCCAATTGTTTTTTTTATTCAAACACTGTACGTCAAGGTTTACATTACGAGAATAGTGTTTTGTGTGGTTGTGAATCAAATGAAAACCTAGGAAGTTAGTTGAAAGCGAACCGAAGTAACTGCAAGTCCACCTACCGTTTTCACAGCGCAAATGATTTTTTTTTTTAAATTTCTTTACGTGTTTGTTTTCAGATTTTGATCGTATTTTCCTCCATTTTGTGCCCTTGATTGAGCTGAAGTGGATGATGCCTGGGGCCTTGATACTCTGACAATGAGAGTGAAGCTGTTAGTGTCAGTGGAGGCCTTTAGTAGAGTGGCTTTGAGGCAGTAGAGACACTATTTGTCTCTGGATGCGAGAGGAGGGCTGCCGTGCCATAACACAAGGTCAGACATTGTGCTGAGTGATGGAGGGTACAAGTAGCGAAGGTGGCCATAAGTCCTGCCTCTTCCATTTAGTATGGCCCCAATGGATGGGGTCATTCAGAGTTTTACACCGACCCTCCAGCTGCAGCATAACTGAAGTCAAGCCGAAGGTTTGACTTTCACATCCTTTAAACTTTTTGAACTCAAGCACCTATGCACATTCTCTTGATTTTGTAGTGCCAAATAATTTTTCAGATTTTTGTTGCCAAACTCATGGTCTAGGATTCAAATCTGGCACTACGACTTTTATTTGTTGCCTGTCTTTTTATAGTTTTAGCCATAAAATGTTGGGATGATTACGTTCATAAAACACAAGCAGCAATTTTTGTTTTTTTGTGATTTCAAATGAATATTTTTAATGGTAGCCCTGTTGGATTCCATGAAATGACATTGATTTATCACCAGGACTTACTGAAGACATTTACAGCACAGTATGTATTTCGTCACTCATTTGTGGTACATACTAACGTATTGGTGCTTTGCTTCTGTGCAGATTTATATTGTAGTATCACAATCATATGTAATCATATTAAAGGGTTAGTTCACCCCAAAATGAAAATTGTCATTAATTACTCACTGTCATGTCGTTCCAAACCCATAAGACTTTCGTTCATCTTCGGAACACAAATTAAGATATTTTTGATGAAATCGGAAAGCTGTCTGAACCTCCATAGACAGCAACGCAACTGTAATGTTCCCAGGTCCAGAAACGAAGTAAGGACATCGGTAAAACAGTCCATGGGGCATCAGTGGCTCAACTTCAGTTTTGCGACGCTACGAGAATACTTTTTTTTTGCGCAAAGAAAACAAAAATAACATAATTTACTCAACACTTCTTCTCCCCCGAGTTACGTCTTCCGCCATTTTAGAGAGTATCACAATGCATACGCACGCTTTCCCCTAAGTGTAAATAATGCGCTGATTACTAAGATTACGTTCATACGCGTTTTCCCCCTGAACGTAAACAACGCCCATTACGTCACATACGTTCCTGAGTACTCTCCAAAATGGTGGAAGACGTAACTCGAGGGAGAAAAATTTAGTAAATTGTTATTTTTGTTTTCTTTGCGCAAAAAAAGTATTCTCGTATCTTCGCTACGAAGTTGAGTCACTGATGTCACATGGACTGTTTTACCGATGTCATCACTACGTTTCTGGACCTGGGAATATTACAGTTGGAATATTACAGATATCAAAAACATCTTAATTTGTGTTCCGAAGATGAACGAAAGTCTTACGGGTTTGGAAAGACATGAGGATGAGTAATTAATGACAGAATTTTCATTTTTGGGTGAACTATCCCTTTAAAATTGTAAGGGTACTTACATTGCTGTTTAAGCTAATATGATAAAGCTTTATGATATAAAGTACTGCACATGCATCATAGCTTTCAACCACTTCACTAACTCTTATATTTTTCACTTTCTTGTGTTTAAACAGATAAAGTTGAATAAGTATGTTTGGTTAAATATCATTATTTTTGACCCCATGTCTATACAGTGCTTTTTATGGCAATTAAATACATGATTGTGATTTTAACAGTAAAAGGCTGTAAAAGTACTACAGAAAAAACCTGGTAATTGATTAACAGTAAGTTTTTTGCTATATACAGTGAATGTAATTACATTTAATATAATTTTACAGTACTGTGATTGTATAATTGTATAATTTACAGTGGAAAACATACATTGACACTCCCAGAATTCCCTGCATGACACTTCATATTTAATGTTTTTTGTTGAAATATCTACGTTTCTTCTTAGATTTTTCTTATCGCTTGTGTACATCAGGGTTTTATCTTACATCTAATGTTGTAAAATTAACGTTTATTGCATATTTCAATATCGTGTGTTACCATGGTGGTGATAAGTATTTGTGTAAATGACACTGTGCACCTTCTACATATAAGTATTTCCCTCTTCAGCTTTTGGAAAAGCTGTTTGTAATGAGCTTTGATTCATCATGTGACTTTCTCATCACCACCTGTTTTTGGTGGTTGTCAGTGTATAACAGTGGTTAAAAACTGATATTAGTACTTAAATAGATTGATATATTAACATTACATCAATTAATGTTTTTTTTTTTTTTTTTTATTGTGAATTTAAGTCTGTAAAACCTAAGATGCTGCTACCATATTTTTTACGGTGAGTTTCTGGCAACCACAGCTGCCGGGAATTTTATTGTATATGTCACAGATACATGTTAGTCGTCACTGATGTATTCTTTTTTGTTAAGCATCAGATGATGATATGATGGAACGAAGTCTTAAGCATAGTGAGTGTTTTTACAGATTTTTTCTTTTCCAAGGAAGACGTGGTAGTGTGTCCACTTAGGTTATCGTTGAACTCTCTATTTCACTTTTAGTGCTAGTGGGATTTATCCCCTGACTGAGTCTCTCGCCAATTTTACCTGATGTGCCATAAGAGGTTGAGGTTTTGAGGAGCCCCATTTACTATTGTGTGCAACTTTTCAGTGGTGGCCTGAGGAACTGTCAGGTCTCTTATCAGCCAAAGGAGAGCTGAATCCCATTACAGCCGTCAGTCAGGCAGACACAAAATCCATTACGTGATCAGAGAGATCAATTGCAAAAGGTTACATTTTTGATGTCTGCATTTAAAGTAGCTGAGGGGGTGATGGATGTTTTTCAGCTCCTCAGGTTTCCAGGAAGCTGCCTGAAATTCCCTCTCAGGTTTAACCAGCATCGATATAGGAACCGTCCAGCCGTAATGCAACAGAAACACAGAATGCCTCGGGCTGAGGAGGAAGTCTGGTTAAGAGGAGACAATTCAAATGCTCAGTAAGAACCAACCGAACTAAAACAGTTACAGTAGAAAGCACTGAGATAGGGTTTTAATCAGCCCTCCTACCTCATCTGGGCTGGCTTCTGTCTTCATGAAGGATTGCTCATTATGTCCTATCAGTGTTCAAACAGCAGGCTATGTTAACACCCAGAGACTGCCTTTTAATAAATAAGCTACTTTTCATTTGCACAGACAAAATGAGAAGTTATTTTCATTGAATTAGAGGGAGCCGTACATGCATACAAGTCTGTTTTGCTTGGAAATCCCATTTTCTCTGGGTGACAAAGCATGTGATCCAAGGCCAACTTGGCTTGACTTTAAGATTCTGAGTGGAAACGCAGAAGTATGGTCTCCAAAGCGATTGACAGTTAAAACAAGCTTGTTGGTGGTGAGGGAAGCAGTTCATTAATCCATGGTAAATCCCCAGCAGTTACTGAGGTGGAGATTCAATTTTCACATTTCTAATACATTTCCCCTAAAGTATTAGTGACTAGTTGTTGGCAGTAATCACACATAGATAGCAGTGGACTATGTAATTGGGTCATTTAATATTCTAGAAAGAGACTAATTATGGCTTTTCAACTTTGCCTACTTTTACTACACACATCTTTGAAAGCATTCTATGTGCCATTTAGATACAAATAATTTTAAAAAGGAATGAATACTATTGTATTTAAAAATTAAATGCTGTTCTTCTGAACTTTGTATTCATAAAAAGACACTTGAAAAAATGTATCACAGTTTCCACAAATCAGCATTTCTGAAGGATCCTGTGACACTGGAGTCACCAGACACCAGAAACACATCGCAGAAATGAATTGTATTTTAACATACAGTAAAATAGAAAATTCAATTTTACACAGTTTTTGATCAAATAAATGCAGCCTTGGTGAGCCTAAGAGCATTTTTTTCAAAACACTGAAACAAGCTCCAAACTTTTGAGTGGTGGTGTAAGTGGAAAAAAATATTCATACATACACTGCCCTCCAAAAGTTTGGAAACACTCTTGGCAAACTGTGGTTTTGGACGATATCAGCATAAATCCTTATCATTTTTTGGTGCAAATACTGTACATTAAAGTAACTTGACATTATCATTGAAGACCAGCAATAATAATTTTCATTTTGATTACATCATAATGGCAATATATACATGTCAAAGTCAGACATGCCCCTTTGCCAGCTGTCCGTAAGAAGTGTCCAACCAGTGTGAATCATCTTTGGGCAATCCTTCAGGAGGCTTGGAGTAATAAATCAAGTCAATGTTTGAATAAACTGACAGCTCGGATGCCCAGATTATGCAGAGCTGTAATAGCTGCTAATGGTGGATATTTTGATGAATCGAAAATTTAAGTTTTTTTCTATGTATAAACTGTTTATGTAATAAAATATGTTTTCGTAGTTTGTGGTGTCCCTTATCAGTGCAAAATTATCACAAATTAAAAAGGATTCATGCCAATATTGTCCAAAACCCCACTTTCTAGGGTGTTTCCAAACTTTTGGAGGGCAGTGTATACAATTCCAGATAAACTGGCAAATTATTTCTGACCGCCAAAACATCACCCTAATCAAAACCATAAAAAAGGTTTTAAAAATAGGCATTTCATCTGAACACTAAGACATGGCTTTAGTCAAAGTAGCACCATATTTCATTTATGATGGGAATGGTAATGAGGCCATGCTGGATAGATTTACTGTCTTTTCAATGGCCATGCACTGTCTATAGTAAGTATATATAAAGACTGTAGATCTAATTTCCAGAAAGGCTTGTATTTTCTGGAGCTTTTTTTGTCTAATAAAAATGTGTGAAAATGTCTTTTTCTGCTGAATAATCAACTCCAATTAGTGGTATAAACCATTGAGAGAGATTGTAGGTACATCCCTCGAAGCTTCATTTTCATTCCTGTCAAAATAAATTAAATATTGAATAAGGTAGTGCACTTCGCATTAAAAGACTGCTGTGTGGGATCATTATTGAATATTTACGCTGATATATACCCAGTAGTTCTCATGGACCTGAAACTGTTTATCCACTATCAAAGCTTTGTAGAGCTTCCCTGCCATATGCTGTGGAGTGTAAGGGCATTAGATTTAATTGTACCACAAGCTACAACCAACTCTTCCTAATGGCCCTAAACAAATGGACCATTGAAAGTGCAGGATGATACCTCTGTCCTACCTCTGAACTGATTACCCATAGCTAATTATCACTCATTTAATGAATGAGTAAATTAGAAGCATAGAATGTGGACTCCCGTTTATGTTCATTGGAAGCCTCTTATGGGGACAGTATGTGTCAGGCAGACCAAATGGATAAGGACAAATTGAATAAAGCTTGGCTATGAGAACAAAAGGGAGAAAGAAAATGAAAAGGAAAGAGAGGCTGGGAGAAATCGCTGCTCAATGAGCTGTTCTGTGGAAGTGAATTGGCCTGTGCTGTTTGGCACACTTGTCTGTTATCCACACACATTTTGAATTGGAGCTCCAGCTTAGTCCAAGGCAACCCCTCAATCACAGGAACAATCTCCTCTCTGCATATCCTACGATCTTCTGGACTCGCCATAGTCTCTGATTTCCACACCACCGCTGATCCGTGGCTCTAACCGTGTTTGATTTGCACAATAGAGTAAACTGTTCCTCCTGGGGGAAACACTGCCACTTGTGTTGTGCTGCCGGTGTGGCTCTCCGGCTCCTTTAAGGTTATTCTATAGGTCACCAATTGTTATGTTTTAAATAACATCCTCTCAGAGGGCTCATTTTGGAGCTGTGCTGGGCGGCACTTTACCTGGCTAAAGAGCTCATATGATTCACGCAGTCCAGCACAGGGTGGGTGGCGTATGTGAATAAAGGAAAATTGCAGCTTTTGAATAATGTTTTGGAGCTGTTAGAACACAACATTTTTTGACAAATAAGCTGTTTGACGTCTGATCTTATATAAGCGTTATGCACTGAAAACACAACGTAGATGTTTTTTAACCTTTACTTGATTTGGTAGACTGTTGTGCCACTCTCCTAACAGTAGTGATTTTAGTTTCAAGATGTTTGTGCGAGAACAATATGTTCCATTTTTGTTCAATAGGGTCAATCAATGGCAGCCATAGAGGTTTGAAAGTGAATGGACTCTTTTTCTCACTATGTGTCAGCCATGCTTAAGGACCTCTTGTTAAATTACTCCTCTTATCACACTATCCAGAGCTGTGGTGCTAAATTTCATGCAAAGAGACAATCCATGGCCAACAAAGATAAATGACTTTTACCAGACATCTAAACATGATTCTTTACGATAATAAATCTTGAACCCAATATATCAAAGCGTCATTCACCGCTTCAGCAGCCATATCAAGATGAATGAGGTGTGTCATAACAATCACATTAAATCAGCATTAGACTGCCTGTGCCAATCAACATATGTCTTGCAGTCCTAATTATACCCATTATTCAATCTGTAAAAAAAGTGCTGCACATATTCAGAGAGAAATGAAAGATAAATATAAAAACAGATAAGATCTGGAGTCTGCTTTTGCACTTTCATTTGTTTATGTTTAGTTACAGTCCATTGAGCTACTTGATAGATTCATTAACACTGATGCATGCTGGGACTTTATTAATGGGCTAATAGTTATACTGCTGTCTAAGCTGAGTGACTCTTAAGTGATTTTGAGCCTAAGATGAGGTTCAACAATTTGGTTTTAATAGCCAGTACTTTATTGCTCACGACATCATTTGTCCTGCCATGGCTTGAAATTTCCACTTTGCATATCAGGTCCGATCTAATCAAAATCAGAGGCCTCTTAGTTATTAAATGCATTTTTTTTTTTACAAATTCTATTTTTGTGTAAACAACTATTCAAAAGTTTGAGATTGTAAAGTTTTTTTTTTTTTCTCTTATGCTCAACAAGACTGCATTTATTTAATCAAAAATACAGTAAAATAAGATTAATGTTATTAAATATTACGATTTAAAAGAACATTTTGTATTTTTGTTTTATTTTAAAATGTCATTTATTCCTGTGGAGCCAAAGTAGTCATCACTCCAGTCTTCAGTGTCACTTGATCCTTCAGAAATAATTTTTTAATATGCTGATTTGGTTGCTCAAGAAACATTTATTTTTATCATCGTTGAAAATAGTGTTGCTGCTTAATATTTTTGTGGAAACAGCGATAATTCTCACCAAGATTATTTGAATAGAAATTTCAGAAAGAACAGTGTTCATTTAAAATAGGATTTTACTGTTACTTTTGGTCAATTTGATACATCATAGCGTAATAAAAATATTACTTTATTAACTGTATTAATTATAAACGTATTAACTGTAGTTATATTGTTATATTACATTAGATTAGATTAGATTAATTTAGTGCAATGAGTTTTGATGAGTTGATGAGTTTTGGTCATGAAGCTCTACCAAGTAGTTTGAGAATGTGATTTTGATTAATGAGAAGTTTTCACATCATTCCTAAGAGCGATACAGATACTCCTGGCATGTCTTGCCCTTACTTTCTGTCTTTTGGCTCTTCTCCATATCCCTTATTTTTACTGCTGTTTCGCTGATATGCTTTTTGACAGCTAGGGGCTGTTTAAATATATTTTTGGAGATGTAGATACAAACCAGGAGTATTAAGAGGGTTGACCGTGTTTGTGACAAATGTTTAAAAAGGAACAGCTCAGGGGAGCTGGGACAGAACCTGCCTGTCAGATCGCCTGTCTCACGGGAACATTGCCACACTTGCCCTGATCCCCTCGCTTCTTTTAAAGGAGACACTCATGTAGAGATATTCAAATGATCTCCCCCATAACCCACAGCGACTGCACAGAGAGAATATAATAAAAAAGACCTAAAGCCAGACCAGCTAACAAGATTTCGTTTCGTAACCGAGGAGAGAGTTAAGCAGTCGAATGAATTATTGATACAAACTTTGTTGTGACATGGTGAAGTTCATTTGAGCAAATTCTTGACAGCTCTTCAATGGAGCTCCGCAGGCTTGAGTGAAGATCAGGCAGACGCCTCTCTGTTCTCTTTGCGTTTTGATGTTTCGGGGGTTTGTTTGACAGTTTCATTTATACTGAGGTCTTCATTTTGATTTAATGTTATAATGAACTAATGATTTATTTTATCTTTTTCTTTTGAGTTATGTAAAAGCAGCTGAGTTCTTCATATGTGTACTTATAATCTGTGCCTGCTAAGAGTATTACTGTTGCTCATACTTTGATTTTGAACAAACCATAAGTTTTAAGCTTCTGACGAGAGCTTTGCTGATACTGTTCTAAGCAGTGCCTGGCAAACAATAAAACGGACAATTAAAAGAGAGACCCGAATGTATGTAGGGGCCATATTATCACACACTTGGCCTAATTTGACTTGGTAGCAACTAGGGATGTGCGCTACGACTAATTTGACTGTCGTTTAAACGGAAATTTTGTATCCGACTAGTCGACTAGTCTAAAAGCTAGAAACCCCCAAAAAACGGCAAAAGAAAAAAAAACTGTGCGTGTGTCTATATAACAGCCTACACTTGAAATAATTAATCTTTGAATCACACTGTCAAATCCCTCAATGAATTCTGCTAAAATAGGTCATGATTATGCCGTATGCTTGACTCGCGTTATCATCATTTAATTTAGGTGGTCGTTAAACAGAAAAAAAGGAAGAGC
Source organism: Tor tambroides (assembly GCA_021397915.2). Lineage (NCBI taxonomy): Eukaryota > Metazoa > Chordata > Actinopteri > Cypriniformes > Cyprinidae > Tor > Tor tambroides. The sequence continues at coordinate 34,688 of JAFVLL020000190.1, forward strand.
ATACACTCAACATAAAGCAGTGCAGCTTATTTATTCAGATCGGCTGGAGCAATGCGATCAATAGACTGACAAAATTCGTCATTTTCATATAACGTTAGCCAACATATTAAAACATATTAAAACAAAAGTCAAAAACAATAGGAAAGTTTATCAAGGAATAGCAAAGGAACGGCTTTTAAAAATGTACTTCATGTTGGCTGTATTGTCTAAAAACAAAACCATGCTCGTTTTACTTACTCAGACCATGCGCATATGTTCAGTGAATTTAAAATGTTAACGTGGTCTGGCGAAAGACGGGACAAGAGGCGATTCTGCACTTGAAAAAAAAACGCGCTCGGCAGGAACGCAGAAAGATAACTACAAGCAAGCAGACAGTTTCGAAAAGAGCCTGGAAATCCCGCACCACCACCGAAGTGGGTCTTCGTTTAGAGGAATAGACGGCGCGGATGGGATCGTGGACCGCAGCGGCGGGTTGTAGTGTATGACATGATTGACATTTGCTGGCTTTGACTAGCCTCCAAGCTAACGCATACGTGCCTGTATTGAATATGATTATGCATTGCTCCAGTACAGTTATTGTAAGCCAATCTGACATTACACAGTTTATGCAAAACTTGTCCATTTCCTTCTAATTAAAAAAAAAAATCCCACACCTTGCTAGTCTTTCGCGTGGTCATTTTGAGCTCGCCCCAACTGACATGAAGAAAACGCATGCCAGGTCTGAGGTAAAAATGTAGTTTCCGCCCAGATACGCTCTTTAAAAAATTATATATTTAAATATTTTGATATGTATTCTTTTTCAAAAGTTTTATTTTAACTTGTTATTTAAAATGTTTTAAATGTAACGTTAAAATGATGGTAATTTGAATGATAAAATCACTGTGTGTTTTTTTCTTTCGTGTAATCGACTGTTGTTTTCAGTGTCGACTAGTAGGAGCTGTACCGTTTAGTCGACTAGTCGACTAGACTCGCACTTCCCTAGTAGCAACCACAGAGAACACCCTAGGAAACATACAAAACACCTTACCCTTATGGTGGTGAGATTTGCATGGGCATTTTTAATTGTGTTTGTCTTCTTTGTCCTTCAAACCTCATAAATAATTGTTCTCGCATTGATTTAATAAAACACTGTCTGGCTGTCTGTTTGAATTTTGCAAATATGTAATTTCCAGCTAAGCAATATCATACAAATGTATGGACAAAGTAATTGAACTCCTCACGCAGGGAGTGATTGATTTAAACCACAATGATTACGCTGTAATATAATCAGTCTAGCTGACCATGCTTGGTTTGCTCTCCTGTCACTTCGTCTTAACTCAGATTTAATGGAGGAATCTTATTGAATCTTATTGTAGCAGGTTTCTGGGCATCAGGCTATCACATAAGTCAGGACAGAGGTTGCTGACAAATCTGTAATGATTGTGGCCTATTTGTGTGTTTTCATTAGACCCCTAAGAAAACTGTTGGTGGAGAGCCCTATATCAGCACATTGAAGCAAATGTTTGTTTTTCTCTTTTGTGTCTTCCCTGACTCATAATCAAGTTTTTTTCTTCAGAAAGAGGCTACATTTACACCTACATCTATGATTTCTAATTACTTTCTCCAAGGTTATTAGTATCTCTGTTCACTTTCCTAAGGATTCGGGCATAGAGCGTGGTACCACATCCATCTGTTGTCCTCCTCCTTGTTGAGAGGCATTTGTGCTACTGGAGAATCAATCCTGAGGTGGTGTTCAGTCCATCACTCTAATATTGCAGTATATTAACACATTTTGTACTGTGTTGCCTACAGAAAGAGGGTTAAAGAGAGAGAGAGAGAGGGATGTAGGGCTGGTTTGAAACCTTGAGGTAGAATGGAGTGCGACTCCATAATTAAAGTTTAATCCTCTTTGTCGTTCACACTGCTCTGAGAAATACTGTTGGGGAAAGCGTATGAGTTTGACGAGTCTAATGGATTTTTCTTGTTCTGGTAAAATCTCATACCTTTGAGTTTTTCACACCTCTGTGACACTTGAGTTGTGCACTGCAGACATCTGGTATATTAATATATCTGTCAGATGGTAACATCAGATAGTTGAGACATGACAGCTAATAAAGGCTGTTAACAACTTTCATGAGAAATATCAGTTCATCTCGTCTCAAACATCCTCTATATTTCTTTCTTATTTCATCTTCTGTTTTTGTTGTGCTCCTTATTCTTTTGCATTATTCAAATATTCTCTTCTTGGAGGATTCAAAAGTGGTGCCAGACACTATATATGAATTGTTGCTCTTAGTATAAAGTGAGATGGGATTTTCTTCAAGCCATCATAATCATTTTGGTTACATCGTGCTGCACAGACAGTTTAGTGATCCGTGACACATTCTTCATGATTGACCAGCTGCTTGGACATCAGAAGCAATGAATAACTAATGAAGTCAGGAATCTGATCCGCCTTGCCATGGAAAAGCGAGAATGAGGTTATGCCAGCTGAAAGATAATGTTTGGGACACTTGAATGCCAATAAGTTGACTTCCTCTATTCACAGATGGAATAGGAAATCGTGTTTCATAGTGGATAGCACAGTTTTAAGACTCCATTAGAGCCAGAAGCCAACAGAAAGACAAGGAAATTTACATTAAATATTCATAAAAGTTAGATTTATTTTAGCGGCCTCTCAGATTCTGTTTAAGGAAATGGTTATAATTGACCAGGCACAAACCAGAGAAACTGACCCACACTTTGCAGTTAGGTCCACACAGAATCTGCACTTTTTTGGCAAATGTTCTGTAATGGTTGTTCTGTAAATCTGGGTGTTGCGTTTAATTTGATATGATGTTTAATGAAAATGAGAGTGCTATACTCTATCAAATTTGCTGAAATTTATTTTCCTTGCTTAAATGAACACAACGCATTTGAATTTCTTCACAAATCTAATCCAACATTGTTGTGCAGTGTCCACCTATTGTGTCAAGAATTGCTGAACAGTGGCCTTTTATCACCAGTGAAGCCGTTTTTCTTTTTAGCTTTAGTTGTTGGGATGAGAGAAAGAGGAAAAGAAATGCATTAGGTGTCTTGAGATTACAGGATCTGAGGAGGGCTTGGGGAATTGAATGTGGGGAACTCAGAAGAAACACGGCAAGGAATGAAACCCAATCAGAGTAATACCTCAACACTCAGTTCAAATAAATCTGCTGGCGGTTCACAGCTGTAAAATGTTGTTTGGTTTAACATTAGAGAGTCAGGAATGACTTCTCACATCCTTGACACGCTCGCTGTTGTTCAAAACATTGATAAAGAAAAAATTGCAATGCCAAGGGGAACTGTGGTGTTTTGAATGCTCAATGATAGGTGGTTTCTCACTGGCCCAAGTCAAAAAAAGCTCATTCCTTTAGTGGAATTCTATGAGATGAGTCTGTTTTATCATCAGCCAGGTGAAAATCATGAGTGTGATCACTTTAGAGAAATAACTGAAATCTGAAACTGAGAGTCAGTATCTGTCTGATGTGACTAGCAATAGCCTCTGCTTTGGTTGCAGGAGAGAACAAACTTATAAATGTTACATTAGCATGTGAACATTCGCCAGTGCCTGTGAAGAGTAAATCAGACGTTTTCCAGCTCAACTGAGTTTCAGTTCTCTCTCTCTCTGATGGCTGTCCAGATGAGGAGCTTGCTGGCTCCCTAGAGATTTGCGACAGGCCAAGTTAGAGGGGCCAATTAAACGGCCATGCTTGGTTTATTTTTCAGCTAAATTTATGCCATCGCTGTCTCTCAGCTTTTTTTTCTCCTTTTCTGTATCATAGTCTTGTTTCCTTCCTCCTATTTTAGTTAGTAGTTTAGATATACCCCACAACCAGACACACATGGGTAATAGAATGCGTCTTTTCCATTGTAATGATAGCGTTGAATTAGGCTATGAGAGAGGGACGTTTTGGACTAGAGATGATGCAAAAAGTCCTGGCAGCTCATTACCAGGGTATTATCCATTCATTTTATGGACATTTCTGTAACTCTAAAACATAACGCAATGCAGTGTAAAATTCTAAATACAGGTAAAACACCTGTAAAAAATAACTATAGAAAATTCCTTCAAATTATTGCAGTACAGTGCTCTGCCCATTGTGTTAGGTCTCATGTCCAGAGTTTTTTTTTTTCTCTCTCTGCACTGCTTTTGGGGAAAATTGGCAGATTGGATTTAAACACTGTGAAATGTTCAAAAGAGTTGAGAATACTTCAGCTACAAATTAGCCAAAATATTTAATTACATGCATAAAAACAATAAAAACATGCAAGGGGCCATGGAGTGTATAGAAATTTGTATGTTAAGACAGCATTGATAATTATCGATAATACTATTTTAATAATACTGTTACTATTTTAATGACATTTCTATCCATGTGAATGTACATTATACTGTGTAAGACATGGTAAGAGTTGATAAGAGTTCATCTCATGGTTATGTAGGAATATGAAATGATGAATCTTGAAAGGATTGTAAGGTAAAAGAATATAAGGAATGTGTTGTGATATTACAGAAGTTGTGATATTTTGAAGTTTGTTCATCAAAGAATCCAGAGAAAAATGTATAAAATTTGGAAATCTGTCTATTATGCTGAGAGATTTTTTTGATCATGTGACACTGAAGCCTGGAGTAATGGCAGTTGAAAATTCATCTTTGCCATCAGAGGATAGTTGATTACATTTTAAAATACATTAAAATAAAAAAAAATAAAAAAAATTGTAATGCAATTTTATAATATTTTTTTATAACTTTTTTTTACACCGTAATTTCTATCAAATAGGCCTAATTTCCATCTTCTTTTAAAACATTTAAAAAACTCTTACTGGTCCCAAACTTTCGAACAGTAGTGTATACGAATAATATAGTCTCACTAGACATAATTAGTGCAGAGCTAACAGCAGTGCACTGTATTGTAATAAGATTTTATCTTCTGCCACCCTCATCTGTGCCAGGGGGCCTTGCCACAGCTTTCCCTATCTGTGCTATGCTCACCTTTCCATAGGGATAATGGCTCTGGTCACATCACAATTACTGCACTGGGGCAAACCGAACCTGCTACCTAATGAAATGTGACTCCTTTTGTGCCTGTGCTAGTGTTAGTAAGGGGGCATGTTGAGTGAAAATGGAAAACTGCTCTCATTAAAGGCAAATCGGTCCAGTGAATCACATTCTGTGGTTGCAGGTCACACGTTCAGGAGAAACAGCAACAAACGGACCAGTCTTTTTTCCTGTGAGAATGGTGAGTGAGGTGCGTTTACAGTGAGAGCTAGGTGGGCAGACCCAGAGTGCTGAAGGGGTAATTACTTTAGGCAGCAGTTTGCGAACATGGGCTGGTGGTTGGTGATAGGTCCTGTGTAGTTGTTCAGCCTCATTACGGCACATGCTGACGCTGCATGCCCACACCAACACCACCAACAGCAAACCACAATGGAAAACTCTGTGATGCATTTTCACTGGAGCTTACAGCTGATACGGAGAACACTGAGCAAGCATGTTGACGACAGTAGAATGGGGATAGCGGGATTACACTGAAGAGAGTTGGATATCTGAAGGTGCTTCTGTTGTCTGTTTTCACTCAGGGGTTGTTGAGAAAAGGGGAAATAATTGGGTTGCAGCTGTTTTGTTGTTGTTGTTGTTGTTGTTGTTGTTGTGTGTGTGTGTTTTTAGCTAGGATCTCGGAGAGGTAGTAGCCTAGATCTGTTAAAGGGTTAAGCCAAAAAGGAACCCTCACTGGACCTATTTACACTTGGCCACTTCATGCATTGTCTTTGATTGGATAGCAAAGACCAGTGTAAATTTTTCTCCTCCCAAAACAGCAAAAAATAAAAGTGTGAGAAAGTGTTATGTATCGGCTCCCAGGTAGCCAGATACCACAGTGCTACTTCAACCCTCATCTCCACAGATATGGTCTGTCGGAGATGAGTGTCTCTCTTCAGCAACCACTCCTAAATCGAAAATAGAACCCGCTGCTCGGCATTGTATCTTCAGTCTGTGGCTTAAATTCTCTTACCAGTGCTGACGTCACTCTCTCAACTTCTGCAGCCTTTGATCTTGAAATCAGCTGACGATCAATAAAATGCAGCACATTGCTTTCGGTGACTCAGATGAATTTGCATATAGCGCGGGAACTGAAGATTTATATCCGTTTTGCAGACATATATGTGGCCAAGTGAAAATGGGCTTACCATGATGTTGCGTGAAATGTGGTTGGATTGTTTTTTTTTTGTGCAACACAAACAGTTATCTTAACTTTTCCACACAATGAAAGTGGATGGTGACTCAAAGCTTCAAAAAAGACAAAGAAGTAACAAAAGTACTTTTTTCTTTTTATTGTTTTAGTTTATCTGAAAATCGTTCTTTTTATGCCCTTTAGAGTAACAGTGACCAGGACAGTGAATTGTTGGGTTGACATTTATTAAAGAAAAAAATAGAAAATGCATTTGAAAAAATACTGAAGTGTGAATCTCAATGATTCATGAATCTAATCGATTCACTGTTTGCTGGGTATTGATTCAATTTAAAAGCATTTTGTTGCAAACACAGAACAATTTATTAATATTCAGTACATTATTTGATTTTGGTCTAATTAATTCAGTAATTTTTCAAAATGTATTTATCATAGTTTTCTTTAAATACTTGGCATAATATATCTTGGATAAAGAGAAAAACAACTTTAGAAAATGTAATTAATATTGTTCTAATATAATTTTAATATTATGTTTTAATATAAATGTTGTAATATGATCATTTTTCACCCATGTAACCTCATTCTAATGAAGTAATTTTAGATACCAGTGATATTTCACAATTCTCGATTCAAATTTTGATACCAAAAAACCCCCTGCTTGCCCATCTATAATAAGGTCCAAATATTATTAAAGACAAGTAAACAGTCGGTAATAAAATAAGAACAGAAATAAATTACAAGAAATAATACAAAACAGCAGAAAACTGTCAAACCAAACTGAGTTCTTCATTGCCTTTTCATGCACTTACATGGTTTAAAATCACTTGAATGTTCGATGGACTTTCGTGATGACTACTCTGTCAACTGTCCTGAGCATCTTACGTGCTGGCTATGGGCCATCGGGCCTTTATCATACAGACAACAAGGATAATAATACAACAAGGAGTTCAATACCATGAGATTGGAGGTTACTTTTGAAATGTAAGTATTCTTCTGGAGGAAAAAAAAATGTTTCTTTTTTTTTCTTCTGGTGAACAATTGCTTTAATGATCATAGAATAGAGATCTGGGGTACTACCATTGGCCAGTTTCACCTTGAGAGACTTTTAGTTTAATTATAAATGTCAGGAACCTTGAAACGCTGGTCAAGGTCAATTTGGAGTTCAATGGTTTGCTCATTGGAGCCTCTGTCTCGGCTGATATGTAAGGGCTATTTTTGTATTTATACTGACAGATCAGCAGGCACTGATCTGCACACCTGCTTCTTAGAGCAAGGAGAAAGAGGGGAGTTGAATGGGTACTCATACATCATTATGTCATCAAACAGGGTTGTCCAGTAAGCCTGTGGGATTGAGCTCGCTGTGTTGTCATGTCCAGAGCCGAAGTCTCTGTGGTTCCTACTGACCCTTTGACCTGAACTGTATATTCTCATTTTTTTTTAAACCTTGTGGCCTCTACAGTACAATAGTATATTTATTTCTGACTTTGTCTAAGAGGTCTCTTTTTTAGTTTACTTTTTAACTGTATCTGCTTGTTGTGTCTGAACGAATTCCAATCCACAACTTCTCCGTGAACCCCAGAGTGTTGATCTACTGTAGTTTCTAAAGAGCTCCCTTGGGGGATCTTCTGTGTCTGCTTAACAGATGTTAAATACTCGGAAATACTTCTGTCATATGAGAGTGAGCAAAGTGCTGTCAGCGGGAGACGGGGAGCGTTTGGAAACTGTGATGATTTTAGAGACCTAGAGCTCACACGGGCCTCCCACAAGTCATTTGCAGCAGGTGAGCTGACTGTAGCAGGGTAGCATGCTGACAGATGGGTCGCTGAACCTCTGGAGAACAGGTGGGACTGTTTAATTGGGACTCTCCGGCTCACATGCTACAAAACAGCCAACTTTCAAAGAGCTGCAGCTGTGGTCCAGAGATGCTAGGGAGCTTGCCAGTGGTCTGGTGCAAGAGCAAAGACGAGAACTGTCATTGTGGTCTCTTGAGGCTCAAGTATGTAGGTGTCAGTTAAAAAAAGAAGCGTTCAGTCCTTATTATCCATCCTCATTTTTGTTTTCTGGCAGCAGTAAGCAGTTGGTTTATATCTGTGTAAGTTTCAGCAGGGCAATGATGCAATCTTATGACAATGCTTACCCAAAAAACCCATTGTGCAGAAGTTCTTGGGTTCACACCTGTTCCCTTTGTGTACAGCTCGCTGCGGTTCAAAATGTGTTAAAGGTGCTGAATACACATACACAGTTTATCTTAGTCTGATTATGTCCACACTCAAGCAAGCTGTATGGCTCCTCCGTGTGGTTTGCATCAATTGCAAAAAAGTGTTTTTCTTAATAGGCATTTTTATTTTGTTCAGTATCTAATACAGGGTTTCTCAACTCTGGCCCTCGAGGTCCACTTTCCTGCAGAGTTTAGCTTCAACCCTAATCAAACACATCTGAACAAGCTAGTCAAGGTCTTCCAGATAACTAGAAAGGTGAGTTTGATCAAGGTTGCAGCTAACCTCTGCAGGAACATGGACCTCAAGGGCTAGAGTTGAGAACCCCTGATTGAATATAATATAAATTTACTTGAAAAGCACCATTGTAAAATTATTTTTCCTAACCCAATGGCAAATTATTTTTCTTGTGTTGTTTTAAGCAATAAGCCTCATATTAAAATCAGGAATACAGCACCAGCTTGCGATATTTTCTTAAAATACCTTATTCAAAACATTTTTAATGTAAAACAAGACAAATAGAAATAGCGCATGAACTTAAAAACACCTTTCACGTTAAGTTACATCTGCAGGTGTGTACAGTAATTAGTCCTTACACTCTTCTCAGTGTGGTGGCTGATTACAAGATAATTCATTTGACATATACATTACATTCAAAAGTCTGGGTCAGGATGATTTTTTTTAATGCTTAAAGTCTCTAATGCTCACCAAAGGCTACATTTATTTGATAAAAATACAGTAAAAACATTAATATTGTGAAATATTATTGCAATTTCAAATAACTGTTATTTCAAGATATTTTAAAATGTCATGTATATCTTAGGGCTGGACCAGAATATTCGATTATTCGAATATTCGTTCGGTGGGTTGGCATTCGATTTTCAGTTTTGAGATTCGAATATCCTTTTTTTTT